>JAUMHM010079434.1:0-13725 GCA_032362435.1 Melikaiella ostensackeni
AAACAATAAACAAAATCAGTATAAAGTATAAAATTTCAAATGTGCAGGATGAAAAAATGAAAATATGTACAATGAAAAAACTGGGAATTTAAAAAAATGGTGAAATTTTTTTCAGAAATATGGAAAAAATTAGGGCATTGAAAATTGAAACGAAAAAAAGCCTAAAAGCATAAAAAGGAATCACCTGAGGTATGAAGGTTGGTTGAATCTGAGGTATGAATGCTGATTGAATTTGAGACATGAAAGTAGGCGTGAATTGTGGAATGAATGGATCTATCATGAATTGTTGTTGCTGTTGTTGTTGAATGTATGAGATGTATAAAATTAGTGTGATTTGATCTGCTGTGTGAGGTTGAGTTAAAGTGTGTGTGACGTTGAGTGGGTGTGAAACGTTGAGTGGGCGTATGTTTGATCCTGAGCTTAAAGGTTCCTGTTAGAGAGGAAAAAAATGTATCAGCAAATGTACTAGTTTTTTTTATTCAGATGATATTATAAACAAACCTAATAAACAAATGCATCATTTGGGCATTTGTCGAAATGAACATTTGTTTTTTTCTCGATGTCAGTTCTTTTAAATGGAAACTTTATAATAATTTCAGCAAAATTCACAATTATTTGATGAATTTTATGATGTTTTTAAACAAATTCAATTAGGAAATGCAATATCCAAGCATTTGTCGACGGAAAAATTTGTTTTCCCTTCCAATGCCAGTCCTTTTGACTGGAAACTTCAAAATAATTTCAGCAAAATTCATGATTGGTTGATAAATTTTATGTTCTTTTTTAAACAGATTTAATCAAAAAATGCATTATTTGAGCATCTGTCAACGAAAAAATACGATTTTTCAATGTCAGTCCTTTTAATTGGAAACTTCATGGTAATTTCATCAACATTTAAAATTATTTGATGAATTTTATGATTTTTTTGAACAAATTCATCATTCGCGCATTTGTCGACGGAAAAAAACGTTTTTCATTCGTTTATTAAATTTGTTGAAAAAAAGATAAAATTTATCAACTTATTATGAATTTCGCTGAAATTATCATGGAGTTAATAATTTAAAGAACTGACAATCAAAAAAAACAATTTTTTGTGTAGACAAATGCCTTAATAATGCATTTGTTTGTTATATTTGTTCATAATATAAACATAAATAATCTTGAAAGAAATTTTCTCTGTTATAATATTGTTTCCATGCAAATTTGTTGCAATATAGCTTCAAAGAACGTAAAATTATTGAAAATTATAGAGAACATACTTGAAACAAGTAATTTGTTTATAAAACATTTTTTTGTTAATTACTTCATGTTGAAATATCTTTAACTAATGTTACTCTATGAAACGTAGGTGATCGCCACAATTTTTATATTATTGACGAGCATCGGTCTCGTCAAAAAGAAAAAATGGCCATTTTTTTCGTCATATTTGTTCATTCATGAGAAAATTGAGAAACTAAATGAAAAATCAAGCCTGACAAACTCTCTAGAAGATTTTATCGGCATTTTTTTCTATTTTTTGCGTCCAAATCGGTCAATATTTGTGGGCTTTACGTTATTTTAAAGTAGATTAGTACTTTGAGATTGTCGACTTCCACATCTATTTCCTCAAAACTGGATGAATGTTTCTAATAAAACTTTTTAGGCCTCAATGAACCGACTTTGCCGGTCGGAAGTGGACATCAATTTTATCTTAAGATGCTGATATAGATTTCACAAAATGTTCTTTCGCTTTTCTAAAAACTTTGGATTTTGATGGTAATCTAGTTCTGTATTGCCACCCTTCAATTACCCTTAGTTACTTTTTTATGTCTCAAATTTTATATTTGAAATTTGTCCTAGGCTCAGAAATAAACCTAAATGAATCACCGCTTTTTGATCCGACAATTTTTTTAATGACGCTTCATTTGGTTTGAGGAAGTGATAGTGCTAGTTCTGAGAATTATTCCATTTTTTCTGTGTACGATAAAACATGAAGAAATTTAATATAAGATTTATGTAATAATTTATATATTATCTTATAAACTATCTAAGAATCATATGAAAATTGAAAAAACAAATTTGGAAAATGTGCTAACGTATCAATTCAGCGACTCAATAACAATACCAATAGTTTTTTCAAAAATGAGTTCCTTCATTTTCTCCAAGAAGAATAACATTTTCCAATCCAAATTTTAATGCTTCAATTCGATACTGATGTATCCCGAAAGTATAAGTTTTTTTTTCTAAATTAAACATTTCATTTTTATGAAATTTTTTGTCTCACTATTCATTTATTTTTTTCTAATTATGTTTGAATTGCTTTCAAAGAAGAAATAGGGCTCGTTTCGCAAATTACCTCATTGTCTCTGAGGATGCTGGAAGAAGGAGAATTATCGTAGAACAAGTGAAAAACAGGAAAGCCTTATGCATTCTGATTAGACTATTTATTCAACAATAACCATATTACACTTTTACGTTTGTATGGATTTAATATTCTTTCTGAAATGAGGTATAACTTTTCCTCGTGTTGCCTTTATAACTTCTTCCTCGGAAGCCATAAATTTTAAAAATTTAGGATGGTTCACGGGTACAAAATCTTGCTCATAAAATAACAAATTGGGCAACAATAATCTTCCTCCTTTCACTCTTATCTTGAAAATTTAATGAAGATGTAATGCTGAGTATCCAAATGGTGGTTAGTACATATATATAGCCGCGAATATGTTTGAAAAAATCATCGGTCAGCATTTTTAATCCCCTATCAGTAACTCTTTGTTGAAGAAATGAAGATCGGTATCGGTACTCTCTTCCTTAAATTCTTGGTGTTCCTTCATTCTATCCGTAAGTGCAACATATGATATCATTATTATTCTGGAATATCAGATGTTCTGAAAATGTGGACATAATTTGATTCATTTTTCGTAAATTAAAAAATTCAATCATATCGCAATCATCGGCAATTTGAGACTCGATATTTTTGTTTATAATATGTTGCTTAGATTGGCTTTTGGATACAGAGTGAATTCACACAAGGAGAAAATTTTGATAAATTTAAATTCAAATTGTAACATTATTCTGTTATATATTCTGTTATATATGGCATACGGATCAGTGATGATATCCCTCTAACACCTGGATTTAATGGGGCATCTTCAATTTTTCTTTATTCATGTATGATAAATTGTATCGAACATCACTCTTATAGAATTTTTATCCATAGGAAATTTGATTTTTCGACGATTTAATTTGTCCTGATCAGGAAATTGGTCCCGAGTATATACATCGGCACCAATCCTGGGAGGACGAAAGACCTGAAACGAAATGCCCGATTAATTACAACAATTACAATATAAACTATCTTTCCCATATAAGATTTTCGATTAGCGTTAAGAACGATTTTCACTTTCTTTTCAATATCAATCTCAGAATTTTTGAAGTAGTTTTCTTTAAAAGAATGCTCTAGAGATGAAGCTGCCCATCAATCCAGTGTCGATTAACGCTCTAATTTAAGTAATCTTCATTGAGGAGTTATAGTTAATTTTACCTCGTGCTTTTCAAAGGAAGTGAGCCCACAGAAACGAAAATCGAGTTGCCCTTAAACTTTTTCGCCATCCATCCACGTTACTTTGACCAATTATGATTTTAGATCAATTTTACGCCTTCTACTCGTATTATATCGATTCAGTATTGTGGAAATTATCAATCGCCATTTTATATTCAGATTGCGCGCTTTAAATTTCACGGACAAGATTTTGCATTGCCAATTATAATTTTTCTCCCTTTTCTTAATTGTGAACGACTGGAACTTCTCTTAGAAATTGATTTTACTAAATGAAACTAAATTTCTTGTAAACTTTCGTGCCATGTTTGACACTATACGAGATGTCGTTTCATTTTCCTATCATTAAATAGTATGACATTTTCTTTTTAGGTCTTATTTCATTGCCTAATAAATTATTCATTCTTATCTCTTTACCTGCCATTTGACGTTTTTTTTATGTTCGGATATGAAAATCCAGGGACAATCCTGGGAATTTAATTAATTTCTAGGATGCATGAAGTCTGTATATTAGAACTTGTCAATTATTTGAGCCGTGATAAAATTGTGTATCACGATGCAGAAATCCCATTGGATGAGCTCCCATATGTTGATGGGTTGAAGATCCAATTAGGCTTTCTTAACTGTCGCCAAACGCATCACGACTCAAATTATTCCGACGGACTCCTTATCTCGATCGTGTCGCTATGGTTAGGATCAAATCAAGGCGTTAGAATTCGGATCCTTGAGTTCCCATACTTAGATGGGTTGAAAAAGGATCTTTCATTGGTGCCTAACATTGATTTTATCCCGACATGTCACTCAGAAGGGAAAACGTCAAAAAGTTAAATACCTGTCACTTTATTCAAGTGAATAAATACTTTGAGCCCTTTTTCTTAGGGTAAATTTAATTTGTCCTCGTGTTCCTAGTCGTTTCTGTAAGCATAAGAAGTCCCTATACCTCGAATCGATCGCGAGTTGAGTTGAAGAACGTAATGATCTAGCTGGTCCTGGAGAGCCTCACGCCAAACACGCACTCGTACTCAGTGTTCAGCGCAGACTAATTTCCTCGACGCTCCCTCGTATCGATTACGGTCTCGCTGCCGAGGGCCCGTTCATCCCTTCTTATCGAGTGGTTGCGCACGCAATTCTTCCGGTTTTGCGTTACCGTTGCATGTTATATATCTTACCCCTTCGCATAAGAATTCGCGAGAGCCGCTCAGTAGCGTATTGACTTATACCTTCTCCCGCTCCAATCAAGTTAATAAGTATGATTATGAAATTATACTGAACCGTTTCAACCTCAAAACAGACAATAGTGCTACGGTTTTGGGTATGATGTGGGCCCAGTTCCAGGAAAGTCAGGAGAGAGTTATCGGCTTCGCGAGTCGCACCATGTCCGCTGCCGAGCGTAACTATACGGTCACGGAGAGGGAGTGTGTTCGAAATTAGGAATACCGTGAATACTTGGAGGGTTTCCATTTCAAGATGATTACGGACCACAGCAGTTTGAAATGGTTACGTAACCTAAGAAACCATACCGGTAGGCTCGCTAGATGGTCCCTTGAACTTCTCGAATACGTCTTCGAGATCATTCACTGCAAGCGAACCTTGCATCGCGTGCCCGATGCTTTGTCCCGGATCTCAGAGGAAGACAAGTTACCGGTTTCCTCGGCGGTAGAGCAGGTCGACATTGAGCTCGAGGACTCAACTGATCATGGGTATAAAAAACAAGTACAATCGGTAGTGAAGCGACCATGGATATTTTCAGATTGGAAACTAGAGAGTGGTAGGTAATATCACCACAGGCCGAATCAGATAACCGATCAGTTGGGTCCGGATCTGGAAGCTCAAAAGTTAGTAGTCCCGGAAAAATTTAGATTTAGAGTATTAGCGGAGGCCCATTGGAGCCTCAATAGGAACATTTGGGGAGAGATAAGACCTATGCGCGAGTGGCCCTTCCCTATTGACCTGGGCTGTACTCGATCTTACGAGTGTGTTGTAATTGAAATACTATCCCGGGTTAAAGTACTTCCCTAGCTCCCGCCTAACATAACATTAATCTATCTTGAGCGTGACTGGGAGATCCTTTTTTTTCTCAGCTGATCCCCTAGACCTAATTCCGATCTATATGCATGACTTTGGCTTTATATGCAGTAATTGGGTATTATTTTGATTGTGGCTTATGATTTGATTCCTCTGTATTCCGAATTGATTTAATGGTGAGTGCTCTTGAAGGGGTCAACCGAGGCTCGCGGTTCAATAAGAGATCGAAGTTTGGATGTGCCGCTTCCCGAGTTATGAAAGGGAAGTCTTGAGTTCCCGTTTGAGCATGGGTGAGTTGTGACAGGGTAAATTTTGCATCCCTGTCACTTCAAAGAAATCTTTCATTATAAGGGAGGTTTCGCAAAAGCGGGGAAAGAAAGAAAAATGATTAAAGCCTCAATCACGAGAGCCAGGAGCGGAGGTCACACCTCGATTCAAGAGCACTCAGCTAAGATTATTGTATATCGATTATTTACCCCTCCAAACATTTTGTTTTCATGCTAGGGAAATCACCGCCTGTCACGATAATTTCGAGCTTAACAACAACAAAGATATTGAATAAAGATCATAGATTGACGAGATTCGAGCGGGCCTGCATATTCGAAACCTTACCGCCGCATTCGAGGATTGCCGAGGGTCTGCCATTACAAACGCACCCTGATTTGAGGATCGATGAATGACACATGCCCTCGCACGATATCGCCATCTTTTACTGGTCTCCGAGCGCCATGTTACTGAGGCATGACGTCACGACACTTACGTTATCTACCGTTTGACTCCAAGTCCTACGAATTGCCCATGTCAATCATCGAATTTAATTATTGGGCGAATAGGGTTTGTCAAGTATGGGACTCAGTGGATTGACATCCACTCTGCCGAGAAAAATCAGCACACGCTTCGTTCCGTAAAGTTCGGTACCTCACGTAGCCATCTATGAATTTTGAAATGTATTTATGAATTATGTCTGTTGCTTTACATGGCTACCAAAATTGTCTACAGTTCCGAGCGTTTCATTATGCCTTATATAGTTTCCTACTATTATCTTATGTAACTAGCATATGTAACTTACTTATGTAAGTAACTTTTGTAACTAGCTTACGCACTAACTTATGTAAGCTGACGTTGTGAACGGGACATAATGCGTGCACCCCTTGAACCTACCGTTGTGGCATGTCGCAACTCATACTTTCACTTTCTTTCTTAGTCTCGCTGGGGCATGAGACTCTCTCCTTGTGGGTTGAAGAAATTTAATAAGAATTCTAAGATTTGAATGGAAAGTATCGAAATTGAAAGAATTGAACTGATTAAATTTTTTGTAAACGATTGGGATTCATAAAAATACTTGGACTATCAAAGAAAAAAACTCTCTCAGGTAAATTCCTTTTCTTTGTATCTCGGCACACGACGCAATGTCGAACCTTTCAATTTCTCTTTGTAGTTCCGTTCCATTCTTTTGTCTGGACCATTGCCGCGCTCAGCCATTTTAGAGTGTACAAACATTAGTAATTTTCTTTAATTACTGGATTAATCCAGCCGGTCAGTCGAGTCAGTGGGTAGCTTCGTTGAATTTAGCGTAGTTCACATTATGAAGTTTTATGTCACGGGTTGACTTTGAGTGGCCATTTGTAAGATTTTCCGCGCCTTCAACCACGTGGCCAGAATTGAATCAGTTCCTTTGTATATTGATTTCTACATTCCGAGGTGTTTAACCCTGCGTACAAATGTCGGGAAAATATACTTTCATGTGCATTCAATTTTTTTTTTCAATAACAATTTCCGTCCGTTTCAAATAAATGTTTGAGCAACCTAACTAGAAGTGTTTTGCCGTTGTGATTTGAAGAACCACGCCCTGTACTTCAATAGTGTTCTCAGTTCCTTTTTTTTTTGACTTATTTAAATTTTTTGCGGGGTTAAAAGAACAATCGTAAATCGCTTTTTACGATCGAAAAATTTTATATTAAAGAATTAAATGAACGATCTGAAATAAAGTTCTGAATTAACGACTCAAGTTAAAGGTTCTAATTAAAGATCCAAATTAAGGTTTAAATGGATCTAAACGGAATTTTTGGAACTAGACTTGATGATGGTGATATATTGTGATTTATTTTTTTCGTAATTCAACCTAAAGATTTATTAGATTTACATGAGCTCTCGAATGTCAACCATTGATTTTATTCGTCATCCGCTACCACCGTTTTTTCTACTCTATCCGTTTTACGATACCCTGGGAGGGTTCGGACATTTTTTTTTAATTGGGAAAATTGTTCAGATTTATTATCACGCAACCTTGGATCATAATCCAGCGCCACTAGCACCTTCCTGACTTCGTAGGAACCATTGATTTTTTTTTAACATGGCGTTTTTGGACTCGCTAATCGAGTAGACACCTTTCGGGAATTATAAAGAATAATTAATAATCTAAACGATGAACAACTTTCCGAAGCATTAGAATCCTTGCAATGGTAGACTTCCGGCACCCGTAGAGAAAGATGCTCGTGCTTAAGGAAGGGGGTTAAACTATACAAAGGGATGTCGTCCCACGAATCAGATGTCACCTCACAACTACTGAGACCACTGACCACTGACCAGCAGTTTTGCCAACCCACATTACCCCCGGAAATGTCGGACTTTCCTTCAATTATGCCAACTTCTACGGGTTACCAAACTCATTCCCGCTCACTGATCGGTCTTCTCTCCCGATGAATGACGATTTTAGGATTCACGATGCTTTAAGATTCCCCGAGGATATCCGAAGGAATACTTTGAACTTACTAAGCGTTCCTCATAGCACCCTTACGGAAGATACCCAACGAAACACCTTGAACTTACCAAGCGTTCCTTAAAGTACCCTTTTGGAATATACCCGACGAAACACCTCGAACTTATCGCAAGCGACTCAGTTTAGCTCTTTGAATATACCGAGCGTTCCCCACAGTACCCTTAATTCCCGTACGGCTCAATCGAGGCTAGGCACATTTCATTCCCCGGGAGCCTGGGTCACTCAGTCAGAGCCTCACAGAGTGCTATCAGGTACCATTCCTAGATTCACACCCCAACGGAACCTTGTCACAGAAACAATTAGAATAGATGACTCTTCGGATTACGAAAACGTGATAGGCCGTGAAAGGAACAGGGTTAATGCACGAATTGAGAGATATTCCCCACGTTATGGAACCAGGTATAACAACTCGGTAAACGCAGGAAGTGGAATTCCTTTTGGTCAACGGGGTAGTCGCATTAACACTATGTTTCGCGATTCTAGGGGCCTGGGAGTTCCGAGAAGGCGCAACCTGGAACTCGATGAAGAATTTAACCGCGAAATTGCCAACTACGAGAGATTAGACCGTGCTCCTGCTTCCCCCCCCCCCCGAATCAACAGTTCAAGGGACCTGGAAAAGATTGTCTTTAACTGGAGAATTACGTTTGACGGTAGCTATGGGACTAGCGCTGTGGACTTCCTCACTCGTATCGAGGATCGCACTAGGCTTACCAAGGTTTCCGATGACGAACTCTTGTTGGTTATGTCAGTTTTGTTGGAAGGTATTGCGCTAAAATGGTTCAAAAACCATGAATTAAAGTTCACGAATGGGGATCAATTTAGAAAGGCGTTTCGGTACCGTTTTGGCGATGACGATTTTGAAAGACGCGTTAGGGAACAGATTTATTCGAGAACCCTAGGGAAAAACGAAAGAATTGATGACTACCTGACTAACCTGAAAGGCTTAATCAATTCACTCGGAAATGATATGCCGACAGTAGAACAACTGGATTGAGCTCATAGAAGACTCAGGCCGGAATTTCATAGGGTAATTTGCCGCTCCCATTACAGATTTTTGATAAACTCTTGAAACTTGGTGGGGGTTGGGAGAAAGAGTGGACAGCCAATTAAGAGTATTAGCCACTCCCTAACCCCGAGAACTCCTTTCTCCAAGAATTTGCGTATCGTGACCTGACGGCACAAAAATCGTCAAAGAGTAGTTCATCGGCCATTGAGGCTAAAACTAAACCTTTTAACGGTAATGGTAGGAAGATAAACGGTAAAAAGAGTGGAAACAGCGGTGCCGGTGCGGACAACAGAGGCAAAATTAATGACGACTAATCGAGAGGGAAGCAGCCGAGCTCGACTACGCCCGCTGCTCCTACCTCACAATTAAATTCCCGGGATAATAACCCTGACGCTTCGAGTGAGGTCATGTGTTTGAGATGTAGACAGATGGGTCATTATCAGAAAGGCTACGCTTCACCGCGGAAATTGGTTTGCTTCGCCTGTAAGAAAGAGGGCTTCACTATTAAAAATTTTCCTGATTGCTCCGGAAACGGGGAAGGGAAGCAGTAGGAACGGTCCCTGCTGACTCTAATTCTCAAGAGACCGTCAAAGCTGAGCCAGACGTCTCTGAGCCCATCGTAACTTCTGTTTTGGGCTCGACTGATTCCGATAATTATAAAAGTCTTCGTGCGCCACCTGATGATTACGTTTCGTTGATTGAGTCCTCTGAAAGTACTGATCTTAGATTAGATAATGCTTCTGCCGATGAGGATCCCTGTTCTTTCGTTGTTGAAGCTCTTGTGCATGGAGAAGGTAGTTTCTCGCCGTATCCTGTGAGTGATTTTTCTGATTAAAAGCAGGAAACGACGAGTAACGTACCTGTGATTCCCGATAACGTGCTCGGGGAGGGCAGTTCCCTGTTGGTTTCTGCTGTTACTTTTTCTGATTTGAAGCAGGAGACGACGGAAAAATCCACTTTAGTTCCCAAGGATCCTAGTTTGAGAGCGAGATCCTCACCACTTCCGGCTCGTGTTGTTGGAGATTTCAATCCGGAACATGAAACATTGGACCTCAACGAAATACAGGTGGATCAGGGGTATATACAAAAATTTTCCGATGGTTGTTCGCCGTGTCGTGTAGGTACTTTTTCTGATTTGAAACAGGAAACGTCGAACGGCCCCACTTCGGTTTCCGAGGATCCTGGTTTAGGGGAGAGTTCCTCATCACTTTCGGGTGGTGTTATGAGAGATTTCGAACCGGAATGTGAAACTTCGGACCTCAATGAAATACAGGTTGATTAGGGGTATATACAAAAATTTTCCTATCCTGAGATTACTGTTACCGTTGACGAGCAGATCGCCGGAATCCTTCACACCGAGTTGGTACGTGGTAGGGTCCACCTTAAAGTTACCATTGATTCGTTCTCGGTCGATGCCTTGTACGACCCCGGTTCCACTAGGACACTTATTAGAAAAAATTTAGTCCCTAAGATTCTAGACTCCCTTGGTAGACATTCAGATAGCTCTCGCAGATCTTCTATGATATTAGCAAACGGTTCTAGAGATGAGATATTAGGCGTGGTTGAGATACCCTTGACTATCGATGGGATTTCTAAGGAATGCGAAGTCAGGGTAGCTACCAATTTGAATACCGAGTTCATTTTAGGTCTCGACGCACAATCCGACTTTGATATGTTTTTTTCAGCGCGTTCTAAGGAGATTTGGATGCCAGATATAGACAGGCAGGTTCATCCACTCCACTCCTGGGTGATTTCCAATGAAGGCTGTGGTAGCGTAGTGAATTTATCAAGTAACCAGGACCAGGAACTACAGGATTTGTTAAGAAGGAAAATAGTTCCAAAGAGGGAAGGCCAACTAAAAGCGACACACTTGGTAAAGCATCACATCGACATCCAGGGTCACGCCCCGATAAAAGAAAGGTATTGAATAGCTTCTCCAAACGTGCGGGAGGCCGTGAACGCTGAGGTCGACAGGATGCTTGCTGAGGGTGTCATCACTGAATATTTCAGTGAATGGTCGGCTCCGATAGTGATGGCTAGGAAGGCAAATGGGGGTTATCGACTTTGCTTCGATTTTAGGAAATTGAATGCCATCTCGAAAAAGGACGCCTACCCCCTCCCATTTATGTCAGACATACTGCGGCAGCTTCGTGCTGCTAGATTTATATCGAAAATCGATCTTAGTTCGGCCTTCAACCAGATCCCTCTGGAAGAGTCTTGTCAGGAGTTTACGGCATTCGCGGTTCCGGGTCGTGGACTATTCCAGTTAGTTCGTATGCCATTCGGCCTGACGGGCACTCCGGCCACCTTTCAAAGGTTAATCGACAAGATTATCACTCCCGAGATGAGACCACACGTGTTCTCCTACCTTGACGATATTATTGTGGTTACTGAGAGTTTTGAGGATCATCTGGGTTGGTTAGAAAAGGCCTTTGATAGGATTTCCGAGGCTGGATTGACCATCAACCCATCAATCCCAAAATGTCACTTAGAAGGGAAAACGTCAAAAGGTTACATACCTGTCACTTTATTCAAGTGAATAAATACACTGAGCCCTTTTTCTTAGGGTAAATTTAATTTGTCCTCGTGTTCCTAGTCGTTCCTGTAAGCATAAGAAGTCCCTATCGCGAGTTGAGTTGAAGAACGTGAAGATCTAGCAGGTCCTGGAGAGCCTCACGCCAAACGCGCACTCGTAGTCGCAGACTAATTTCCTCGACGCTACCTCGTATCGAGTGCGGTCTCGCTGCCGAGGACCCGTTCATCCCTTCTTATCGAGTGGTTGCGCACGCAATTCTTCTGGTTTTGTGTAACTGTTGCATGTGATATATGTTACCCCTTCGCATAATAATTCGCGAGAGCTGCTCAGTAGCGTATCGGCTTATACCTTCTCCCGCTCCAATCAAGTTTATAAATATAATTATAAAATTATACTGAACCGTTTCAATATGTTTATCGAGATCATGACAGAGGAGACAACGCCAGCGGCTTGGTCAAGGGTTCTTTTAACTCTGTTACATAAGAAAAGCAATAGATGCGATCCGCAGAATCACCGTCCGATTGCTCTTATGAATACTTTCACGAAACTATTTACTCAGATAATATGTAACAGGCTTCAGTTGAGGGCTGAGGAATGTAAAATTATTCCTGAATGCCAAGCAGGCTTCAAACGAAAAGAGGTTGTACAGATCACATATTTACTTTATTCTCTGCTATTCACCAACAATTAAGATTGAATTGGAGAAAAGTTTTTGGAGTCTGTGGATTTTCAGAAAGCGTTCGACTCGGTTCCGCACGTTAAACTTTGAGAAAAATGATTTAAATTGGGAATAAGCTCAAAACTGATTCGTATATTGGAAAATCTATACGACGTGGCAGTTTTGCGGGTAAAACCAAAGAGGGATTATCCAATTTTATAGAAGTAACGGAGGGTGTATTGCAGAGAGAAATTCTCAGCCCACTCCTCTTTATACTGTTTTTGGCAGACTTGGAAGATTTTATACGTGGTAAAGGACTGCGGGGAATAAATATTAATGGTTATGTTGACCTATAGTTGCTATTATATGCAGATGATCTTGTGATCTTTGCGTACTCAAAAATTGACTTAAGAAACAAACTAGATGCTTTAGCTGAGTACTGTCACATAGACGACTTGAAAATCAACATTTAAATAACCAACATAGTTATATTCGAAAAGGTGGTAGAAGTTTCGAAATCGAGCCTGAATTTACTTCGTTCAGTGGGTAGGAAATCAAAACTGTAAACATGTATCCGTATCCAGGTATTCCGATTTCAAATTCCGGACTATGCTTTAAAGCAGGTCAGGATTCAATTTATAGAGCAAAAGTAGCATCAGGAACGGTCTTGGCAATCCTTGCAAGGTCGAAGACGGATTCGTGGGAAACCAAGATCGAACTGTTCGATAGTATGGTAGAATCAACTTCTTCCACGGTGCTCCAGTGTGGGGTTCAAGATATCTTGAAAATATCAAAGTTATACAATCAACCTTTTTGAAGGGGCTCCTGCGTTTACCGAGAAGTTTGCAAAATGCAGCACTCAGGCTGGAAATCGACAGGGTGGAATTGAGCCACAGAGTTCTATCTATGACCTTGAATTAGATTGTCAAAATTCTCCGAATGAAAAGCGACCGATCGCCATGAACATGCTATTTAAGGCAATTAGAACTGACAAACTGCGAAACAGACCAATCTAAATATAATTGATCCTTACAACTTGCGAATATTTTAAAAATAATAGGCAAAGAGGACGTTATGAGTACCCTTGATCCGGAAATTTGGAAAAGAAATAAAGACGACATCCTTCAAACATATTTCATACATTTAAAGAATCAGGACATCATCAAATACCAACTAACGCAAT
>JAUMHM010079493.1:0-13724 GCA_032362435.1 Melikaiella ostensackeni
GCAAAGTTTTTTCATAAAAAATATTTATTTAACCGATTGCTCTTGACTAGGATTTATTTTGTGCATCAAGTCACTTCTTGCAATCTTAGTCTGCCATTTTGGACCATCCATTTTGAATCCAAAACTTCTGACTTCAGATTCGAAATGCGGCACCCCAAAACCCCCGAGTATCAAGTTTGGCGGAATTTTAAGAAATTAAACTAACATTTTTCACTTTATTAGTGTTTTTATGGAGAACTTTAGAAATTAAACCTTAGTTTTGGAATAATCGACCTCGAAAACCCCAAATACTGATTTGTAGGCCAATTAGCCTATTTTTACATACTTAATGCACCATATTGTATCTGTCATTTTGAGTTTCGAAAATCGAGTTTCAGTTTCGTAAGGAGCGACCTCAAATATCCATTAATACGCATTGGCAGTTTAACTACATGCATGAAGTTGTCAGAGTTGCATTAATTCTAAAAAGAAATGCTACATTTTATTAATTTGTTCATTCATAAGGTGCAGTGCATGAGAATAGAGAGTATGTTAATCATTTTTTCATATTGATTAATGTCTTAGGAACCGTAATTCAATTGAAAAATATGTATTAGGGTGACCATAAAAAACTTTTTTAGATTTCTTACGTTCGAAATGCAAATAACGGTAGTTTATGAAATTGTAAAAAATAGATTTGAAGAAATGAGAAATATTAAGTGGCATCACATCGTCTCCGAATTTTGCCTTCACAAAAATTTACAATTTCTGTAAGTGAAGAGTAGTTCGTAAAAATTCGAGCACATATCTGTTCTTCTATAACAGAACAGGATTAAAGTGTCCCCGCACAACCTAACTGAACTCAACGTAAAATTGCTTAAGTCGAAACTCAGGTATTGATATGATTATGGCACTAACAGTGACAATGACAATGAGAGCTCTGCCTCGATAATCAAACAGTTAAAATCGCAGAATTGTCCAATTTTGGAAATTTACTTAGGTATGTTTGCAATTTAGCTGGTTCAGATTTCCTTTTTTAAAATATTTTATCTTTAACCTTTGAAGAAAATATTCACCAAATTTCATTATCAGATACATATTATTATGGCTGCCAGTTGTCTTTCAAAATGTTTGAAAACAGTGAAAATACATAGCACTTTCCAAGCAACCGCCCAGTGGGGTGAAATAAAGAAACGGGGCTCAAAGTAACTTGTAGAAGGCAATTCATTACCGATTTTGAATTCTTTCTTCCGAAAAATACAGCCTTCAATTCATTTGAGAATAATGAGAGCCGATTTTTGAATTTTGGTTTGTGTTTACCTTCATGTTAATGCAAATAGAGACAAAAATGTCGATTTTAACGATTTTATTTTTTGTATCCTTGAGAAAAATTTTTCTTTGCTCACTATCGCTTGTATTTAATGCCAAGGGTTGCACGGAAGAACAAGAAATTGTTGACTTGTGAGGGTAATTGTTATAAGCAAATTATTCTTACGAATGGACAACATGATGGATTATCATCCAATATCTTTCATTTATTGTTTAAACAATTTATATGATGAAATGCTTTCCTTCGGCATTTATGAGCAAACAAGATAGTCTTTTGTTCTAATTGTCTACAACCTATCTTGCCAGTAATGTGTAGGAGAGAGAATTTGTCTCCTATATTTTATGCTTATTTCCTGATCACATTGTATGAACAAATGCCGATTACTGGCATTTACAGGCGAAAACATCGTTTTTTTATCCTCATTGCATTTAAATTATATTGGCCATGATATAATTAATTTGAAAAATTAAAAAATAATATCGAATGACAAATTTGCATCACTGAACATCATGGCCAGTAAAATTCTAATACGATTAAAAGAAAAAAAGATGTTTCTTTCCAGTACATGCCGATGATCGGCATATGTTTATACATATATAATATTTTTGAGAAATAAGCATAAAATATCGTAAGACGAATTTTTATTACTACAAATCACTGGCAAGATAGCTTGTAGACTATTAGAATAAATTTTTTTTTGCCATAAATGCCGATAAAAAGCATTTGCACCGAAACCTACCAGCAACAGTGCATATGTCATGCATTCCAGCTATTTACCCATTGGTACAAGTTTTTGCGAACAGTGTGGATACATGATTTTAGCAGTTCTGCTACAGTTGAATCTTGATTCCGAACCATGTTGGCACGTATACGGTCAATATAAATTAAACTATGGTTCATGAGGCAAGTCATGGAACAATCAATAACAACCCATTTGATAACAATATCAGAGATGGTATATTTATATTATATTATAAATACATTTTATTATTTATATATTATATTTATTTATTATTAATATATTTATATATTTATATTATATTATATGGTAAGGGCAAGTAAGGGATGCTTAGGAGAAGAGGTAGAGTTCAGAACAATCTAGAAGTCGTGTGTTGCTTATTCGGACAGCATACTTGGCCCATAACACCGCTCGGATATGGGTCGTTGATCAATTTCTCCAGCAATCACCCCAGGTAGAGAGCTTCACAAAGCCATCATACCTCACGGTTCACATGAACATAAGATCCATACTTTTTACTTCAACTACATCGAGTAAGCAATCCTTTCTACGAGGTCCCATAAGTATACAAAATCTTCCATTTCAGACATCTATCACCCTGCTGACACTCTTCGTCACACATTTCTTATAAATAATATTCCTTCATACACCTCCATCCTGATATACGATATCTTACCTCAACCTTTATTATACCTTTACATCCATCCATCTTTTCATGCAAGTTCTTGTGCGTCTATGGCTCTTCATATCTTTTCGCTCCGGAGTCTCATTCACACATTCCCACCATCCTTTTCTCGGTCTACCCCAGTGTTCAGCAAACTTTTTTCTCACTTTTCAGGTATGGTCAGACCGGAACGGGCTCAATTTTTTCTACTCCTTTTCGTTCTATCCACGGGCCTCAGTCAATGGCGTGTCGATCACTGGTCTATCCGTGGGTATGCTACCATTCACTTTACCTGAATGCAAATGCTTCGTTAAACTTCCTTCATCCATTCTCTCAACAAGACCGAACCATCTACACAAATTTCCTTCACTCTTGACAATAAGTGTTCCTTCTACATCAAATTCTTCGAGAACTCACTCATTACTGATTTTGTCCATTTGCGTTTTACCGCACATGTTCTGCTGGAATTGCATGCCAACCACGTTGATTCTACTCCTATCCTTTTCTTGGCACGTCTAGGTCTCTCTACCGTCATTTGTACGTAGAGGGAAGATCGGAATTTGAGGCGAAAATGCCCAGCAAACTTCAAACAATGGCGCGGGAAACGAAACAGGGCTGAGGTTTAGTTTCAGAACCAGCAGCGTGATGGCGCTATTTTTTGTAGCCTGGTACTTCACAGATTGGAAGTATATGTGACATGCGCCGAGAAAAGGGAACTCATTCGAAAATTATCGATGTTCAGGTTTTTACACCTTCCGATAGATTTGAATTATTCTTTTTGATGGAACGATCAACAAAATTTTTCCTAGCGTTATTATCTTTCAAAACTGAGTTGTCAGGAACCCCGTAAATCGCACTTTCTTCGGTCTCACTAAAATCTCGTTAAACACCTCCCATCACTCATAACTACTTTCTCAAGCCTCACCTATAATACCGGCCCGTATAACGTGCCTTCTATTGGAAATTCTCTCTCCGTCTCATTCGTCTCTCTCTACCTCATTGAAGAAGAGAGTGACGGCAAGTCATCATGCTTGAAGAATTACTTGCTTTTCCTTCGAAATATTCAATTTCCAGTATATGAAAATCATTGAAAAAGCCTTGAAATTCCAATAATCACGGAAGAAGATGGGCACCACGCTCCACCGCTAAAAGCGTGAGAGTGTAGTTTTGAGTGGAGAGAAAAGTTTTCATAAGCCTCTCCTCTCTCCTAGAACTCTCGTCTATCGGCTCGCTTTCCATCGCTCGTCATGTAAAATCCTATTTTTCCGAGTAAGTCCCCTTTCCTCTGCGCCCGTCACATATGTTTAACGTGCGTGAGTGGCGTAGAGCAAGAAACTGTGTGTGCATATGTAAATCGTGACATTACAGCGATGAATCACGGAGGCTAGGTTTCAACAAAATGTGGCCGCGTGAAGAAATTACTTCCGCTACGTCATTAATTTAAACTCTCCAAAAAGTTGTAAGGCTCATTTGTGGTAATGAGCATGCGCCACTCACTACCTGTGACTAGGTCACTAGGTTAGATAGGAATAAAGCATTTTCGTCCCTCTTTTCATGTACACAATATCACCATTCCCATGCATCTGTTGCCAACAGAAATTTCCTAATGGAGATATAATGATTAAAGAATGTAATTTTTTACATTTTTTTATAAACCAAAATTTTAGCTCCTTCAGGAAATTTCTTTTTCTTTTGTAGAATATACGTGTCCTCAACATAAATGCACAATTTTTAGGAATTTTTATCGGTCGATAATGAATTCTATGATATAAATTTGCAAATACGTCAATTTTGTAATGAATTTAATTGATTTTAATGCTTGAGCTTGAAAACAATTGTACAAAAAATTTACAACAACAAAAATATCTTTCAAATTTTCCAGGAGAATATTTTTCAAAATCGGGATCTGCGGTAGCATATCAACACCTACTACAAAAAAAAACGAAGTGTCGAGTCTCACCGAAAAATATTTGTTCTGCGTACAACGAATTGCGTTGAACTTAAAACCGCAAATATATCATCTCGAAGAAACTATGGATTTGAAACATTTATTAGATTGACGGCGCGATTTTTATTCGATATTATTGCAGCTTGATAGATTATTGTAAAATATGAAACTATACAAATTTTCTGAGGATTAGAGGTTCATAAAATCAATACTATAGATATGCGTAGTGATATTTTTAGTGATAATTTTCAAGAATTTAAGATATCTCCATTAGTAGATATACGTTATGTTATTTTTTACCGACGTTTTTCAACAACTTACGATTTCTTGATCAGCTTAAAAATTTTAGAAATTTTATGTATATGAATTTTTTCCACCTTTACTCACATCTATACTCCATACTCTCTGTAGTAAATGTCACGTCCCGAGCGAAATACGAGGGTAGTTTGGACAAATGAGGAAGGGGGAGACCAGTGTTGCTGATTATGTCAGGTTGGTGAGGGCTGACTAATTATTTGTTTGTGGGTTCGTAGTCACTAACAATCCTATGGGGATTGCGTCAATAAAGTTTTCGAAATAAGTGAGATATAGCTAAGATAACAGATGATTCATTAAAAAGACAGAGAAAATATAAATAGTTACATGAATTAAATTTCCAATTACCTTTCTTATCCCAAAAGGAAAAGAGAAGTTGAGCTGTCGATTATACCTCCGATACGTCGTAGAGCAGCGACAGAACTTTGATGGATGTTTATGTAAGTTGTCTTTGAAGTGAATCATTCAGTGTAGTCAGATGGTGCACGTTCACTGTTCACTAGTAGATCGATACCCGGTCTTAAGCAGCTACCGAATCCACTCTTGAGTTCTTTTTCATGAACGTTAAACCAGCGGACTTTATCCAGAAAATGACTCATACGACGACCGAAAGTCTCAGCTGAAGGGACTTTAGTTAACAACTTGATGATTCGTTACTTGGTTCACAAAGAGTTAAAAGTACGCGACTTGTTCAAAGCGGTTCGTACTTCACGGATTGAGTTGACAGCGTGACTGCTTGGAACAAAAGGCAACCAGCAGAGGTGATTCTGGGGTTTATATAGGACGCGTTCACCATTTTAAGGATAGGGACGATGAGTTTATGCCAAAAGTCACGTTCTGTGTGAAAGTGGGTACTGGCGCGTTCCGTGCAAAAGTGGGTACTGTCACGTTTCGTGCAAAAGTCGGCACTGTCACTTACTTCACAGGTCAGCAGATTAATACGAGCGACTTTCGATATTGAGTTTCGAATGACTCCTGTGAGTGACTAATAGTTACCGTTTACCGCGACTATCAGTGATAGCTCATCTCCACTCTTGTTCTTACAGGAATATAGATTCTATGTGCTCACTTAATCGTATTCTATATATCTAGTCAGTAGTATAATTACCCTAAGTAGACACACGGTTATGGAGGCACTTAGCGCGCCTGATCATGAATGAGTAATTATCACTTGTTTGTCTCAAGGTAGGCTGGGTAGCCTCTCGTTAGGCGTTGTAGTAAGAATTTGAAAAGTTGCGGATGTAACACAAAGTGGGCACACAGTCAGCCTCAACCATTTTCAACCTAAAAGTTGTCAAAATCAATGTTCCTTCACAGAAATCTCCTTTCTGATGATATATCAAGAAGTTCGGAAGCATATTTAAAATCTTGGATTGACTTTAATAATATTTTAAAAATCCAAAAACTTCTTTTCTTACTTTTTAAGTTTGATGACTATAGTATCACGCCCAACAGGAAATTAACTAAAAATATTGCAAAATACTTTTTTGATATAACATCTCCCCATCCTACACTGTTGTTTGTTGAATAAATGCGTATTTTTTCTAAAAATAGAATTAAATTTTATTTATTTCAGAAGGGGCTCGAAACTTTTCTTCAAATATTCAAGACGTTCGAAACTATTCAAAGGTAATAAAAAATGAACGAAAGTCGAATGCAAAAACGCTTTAATGACTTTAATAACAAAAAACCATTTTCTGGTATACAAAAACCTCCATAAAACGCACACTTTTCAAGTTATCCAATTTCTTCATGATAATTTTTTAATCAGTTTTCAATGTTGAATAACACTTCCTAAACAAAAGTTTGAAATATGTTGAAAAAATGTTTTTTTCTAAAATTTGAATTTTACTTATCTCAAAGAGGGCTCTATACGTTATTTTGGTTTTGAGTATAAAATACTTATAAATCAGCAGAAAATATAGCATAAAATATATATAGAAAAACTAGTCTTTTGCTTATTGCTTATTGCTGGGGAATATAGTATTCTTGCTTCTGCGTATGCATATTGTATGCATATTGTGTTACAATCGCACTTTAAATTTTTTTGAAGTGTACTTAGATAAGATGATTGATAAGATACGAATGTTTTTTTGTGATGATTTCTGTTGATTTTCTGTTAATGTATATCTACGATAATGATAGATTCATCATTTTTATTTGTAATTCCTCGTGAAAGTTGTACCTATATTATTTACATTCATTCGATGAGCGCACAAAGTTATTAAGCTTGATGGTAGAAAATGGATAAATATATAAGCTAATAATGTAACAAATGCACATTTATCTTGATGTAATTACATTCTCAAGTATGATAGAGTCCATCATCAGTATTTTTTAAGAATCATGCTTATCAATATACCTCTTTTTATATTTTATTTATAGTACTCACGTTATCTTCGGAAATTATCTACATGGTTAGCGCGAGTGGTACTAAAAATCACTGATGACTTTGAAACACGATAATTTGGTCGCAAGTACAGCTAGACGTTCGAATAAAAATGGTTAGAAAGTTGAGTAAAGTCCGCTTCGAATGACCCCTAGTAGATATGTTCCTACTTCTTTGAAGACAATATATCACGTGAGAATGTTCAAAAAAACATCAAGAATTTCTCGAATTCCGTACCTAGACTTCAACTCATAACATGGCCTAGGAAAATTGTAGAGAAATTCTAAAATTCACATAACGTAATTCTTAAAATCGTATTTTTAATTTAGGCAAATAAAACGATTACCGCTGTAGGCCGGCCTCGCTGTTAGAGCCGACTGAAACTCGACGCAGACACGCTTGGACATTTTTAGTCATATCTTGGGAACCGGTAAAGACTTTTTTAAATTTATTAACCTGAGCTGAAAATGAGATTTCAAAGATTACCTGCCGCTCGCGCTAGCCGCATAGGTAATTTCCGATAGTAGCGTGGTTGCCGAAACTGAATTTCCGGATTACGCTTAAATTCAAGTGGAGTACTGCATTAAAAAAAATAGTGATTAGTGATTAGCTTGATTTTGAAAAAAAAATTAATAATGCTTCCTATCATATCCTTAGAATGTACCTAAATGTGAAAATTAATAGATCATGGAAGAAACAACTTTGGAGCCATTTTTACCATCAAGTTGTATGAAAAATCCAAACCTCATAATTTTTGTAAAACATAAAATGACTTATATTCAAAAGAACTCAGGCGATGGCTTAATATCAGGTCTGAAAACTTTCACGAAGTGTCAGAGAATAATTACACAGGCGCACAAAAAAATGGAAGTAGGGGGTCCAACAGACTTGACCCCTTGGCCCTCCGGTATTTGATGCGCTGAATCTTGATCCGTAAGCGAAATCAAATTAAACGATAAACCCTATATTTCAAGATAATAATATCCTGTGACCTGTGACGGCTGAAGGTAGCACTGTCCCACAACAAAAAAAGTACGAGTTCCGACGGACTAGACGTATAAAATTGTCTAGTTTTGTCCGCTGGTCAAACTGCTTTGCGGGACGGGAGGGGGTTGTACAGAGTTCAAAACCCTGATACCCCGCCAAAAAGAAGTGGATGTTCCGGCTGACCAGACTAGTCAATTCTCATGGATTTTGCGTCGCTGAATCTGAACCTGAGTTCTGAATCTGGCATTTAGGTTTTTTTTCCAACATCAAAAACATCTTTTTTGTTGGTTCGTCGTGATATAAAACATGTCATAGAAAAATACAAGCTTGTTTTGCAGTTGTGACCAGGAATGCAGATTCAGCAGTTCAAAGTACATAGGAATTGTCTACTTTGGCTTACTGGACCGGAAACTTTGCGGGAAGGGGGGATGGGGAGGCTGTACAGATTTCAAGACCCTAATCCTTTGACAAAAAAAAAGAATAAACGAGAAAGTATTATGAATGGTTCAAGAATCGAGAAGTATACACAATATGATGAAGAAACGTCTTGATAGGCTGATGAGCCATATTCTGAGGCACTAAGGGCTAGTATGATCAATTACTCCAGTTTAAGTAGAAGGGCAAAAGGAGGAAGGTAGAAAAAGATAGGAATATGCCAGACAAACTGACCATGACGCATGGTGTAGTAAATATTTGGGAATAAAAAACTCAGCTCGGAGTGAAAAGGCATGAATAATTGCATCAAACAAATCTTCGGATTTCTGACTCTAAATAAATGGTATATTGGACAAGTTAAAATCGTAGGCAGCGTGATGTACTCATGGCGATTGCAAATTTACTTCTAGCTGATTATAAATGGCATGAAAACTTTTTTTGTCCTCTTTTATAATTTCTCGTAAGTAACTAAAAAATCCTGAAAGTAGTACAATATTTAAAAAATTAACTTTACAGATGGAATTACAAGATGTGGACAGACATGCTGGAATATACACTTGGGTCTCCCGCGAAGCTTGCTATCTAATGAAACTAGTAATGGAAACAAGTTGGAGTGATGATCACATGTGTAATGTGAATGCAGAATGCACGTATTGTGAATCAAAGATTGTGTGGCACCAACTGTGTTTGCAGTTAGTAACTTACATGGCACCGTCAAACTTAGCACGTCCACCGGATGTAAGTAAATTGATCCCATATTTTCACGGTACACTTCAAAAAGTGCAGATTTTGAAATTATACATTACAGTATAATAACTATATTATATTGGATTATATTATCCCACTATATTATAATAATTAAAATTCAGACACCTCTTTGCACATTGGGCTAAGCATAATTTTTGTTTCCAGCTTTTTTCTCTTGTGAACCCGTTGTTTTTTTATCAGCCACCGACTAAGTCAAGTGCCTGATGAGCTCAACATGTTCAGAATTCAATACGATGTTTGAAATTACTTGCGATAATGTTGTAGTAGGCACAAAATTAGGTGTATAGTGTAGTTTGGAGTTTTTGGTTTATCGCTGTTGTACGCAGCAGCCGAGAGCGTTGCCTGCAAGTTGCGGTTGGGTTAGGGATACACGTAGACTTTTCCACTTTTTTTTACGCATTGCAATGTCATCGATTGGCTCAGATATAATGATCCGTCCGGATAGTAAATAAGTCTTGATGTAACACGTGTTTGCGACAGCTTCTAGTGCTGACAACCCTGTCCCGAATCGCTATCACGAATCTCTCTGATTGCGGACATAGGACGCTCTATTTCACCCAAATATTGGATGCCTCTTTGTCCACTCCATATTGATCTAACGTTTTGAGGTGCTCGCCGTGGATAGCTTTTTGTTTCCATTGCGTTTCCAATTCCTCTATGGTTTCTGCTCTGATATTCAAGGGTTCCCCTGGGTGCAAGTTCACGGGCGCGCAATAAAGATCTGCTTCACAGATGTTATTGTGAAGCTCAACATCTCGCTCCCTGTTAAAATAGTCTCGCAACTGTATCACTTGTGATATGCACAGTTACTTGAGGAATTGCGTGCCGATCTTCGTACGGAGCGGAAGCGCCTCAGGACGCTCTTTGCAATGTATCAGACTATAGTTCTGTAAATGAATTAGCAGACGATCTAACACAAACTGTTACAAATAGAGCTGAAACTACTGGCATTATTTCAATAACTAATAATAGAGTAGGCTTGCCCAAACCTTGATTGGCCATGCGGTTAACATTGTACTGTTAGCCGATACTGCTGTGGGAATGAAAAAAATATTAAGATCTACCATTCTCGCAATCAGCAATTTTTATAAATGCGCACAATAAAGTTGAGAGTTAGGCAAATTTGGCATCATATTCCTGTCCTGCGTTAGTAAATAGAATAAACTTGAACTCATGGCACCCAGTTACAAAAATTTTTAACAGCTCTGTTTCAAGCACGCTACGTTTTGGAGCTCAAGTGTGAGACTGTGGTACCTCGATGAGATCGAGGAAGTGCAATCCAATTTTTATAAAAGAGCCTCGACCATTCCTGCCAATACACCTGGCTACGCAATCGGACTAGAACTAGGTATTAATTAACTATCTAGTAATGTCTTCCGGATGGTTCTAAATTTTTTAGAAAGAATCCTTACATTGGGAATGACCGATATCCAAACATATGCTTCATAAAATTAAAAAAACTTTGTTAATTTCCTTCAGCCCCTAGTAAATTCAATTGGTGTCTGCAAGTGGGAGAGACGTTTGAATTCATTGGAGAAAGATCTATTTAGGAAACGCTAACGCTAGAATCCTTAGGAGAAAATAAAGAGAGACTAATCAATGGATATGAAGCTTTTTTGCTTGCGGAAGATTCGGCGTAACTGGATGATTCACAGTCTCCAAAAATTTCACCAAGTCTCAGTTTAAAGACGGAACTAAATCCTAGTTCAAATTGAGAATACCTATTCTTCATGTAAGACTTATAACTCGAATCCGATTTATTAACAATTACAGTACTAGAATCCTAATTAATGATTAGAATCATAAGTTGGATCCGGTTTCGATTTGTGGAGGTTGTGAATTACGAATGAATGAGCTAGTCTGCCATATTCTAATTGAATGTACTTTGTAGAATGATTCAAGAAAGCAGTATATATGCGAGAGGAAAGACCTTGTAGCTATTGCTTGACATCTACAACGCCTCGAACCCCTTTATGTCGCGGTAGAACTATCCCTTCAATCGCCGAATTACTGAGGTGCATTCGGAGCATGGCCATTCCAACACGCATGGTTCTACTTACCTTTTCAAGGTCGGTGTTCGACCACTTGATGAGTCTAAAAGAGTACGTGAGGATAAGGATGACATAGGTGACTCACCATCAACCACTACCTACCGTTATGGTGTACTCTGAACACATGAGACATGCTATTTATTATTTTGCTCAATGGATCCAACGCTAAACAGAACTTCAATGGACTAAAGGAGGCTCCTTAAAAGATACCCGTTGTAATGCAAATTAATCTTGTTATCCTCGGTTGCAAGTGATCAAAACACTTGATTCTTGTTCCTCAAAGCATCATTTCACGACAAAAGAAGTCGATGATACGTGGTAAGATATTGTAAGCTTTTGAAACTTGAAGCAAATAGTTGAGTGGTACCGAAGTGAACGCTTGCTTGCAGTCAATATAAGCTATGCGCAAGTTTTTTTGATTTTTTATAGCTTGCGTCATGGCCATAGCGTCAATGGTGACGAGATTTTCACTGCCCAGCGAGTTTTTGCAAAATCCTTTTGACTCTTTTGTTAGAATGTTATTTTCATCGCAATGACGGTAAACCTCAACTTCAATTACAGCTGTAAAGCACTTCAAAATCGTTGAGAGACAGACTATTGATCGAAATTCAGATGGATTCTGAGCGTGTGGTTTGTTTGGCAACATATACATGATACCTTTGAGCATAAAGCCCGGCATCAGATCTGGTTGTTCGATGACCTCTTGGAAACAGCTTGCCAACGCTTGATGCACACTCGTCAGTTACTTTTAACAGAAATTGTACGCCATGTCCATACTTGGCGCTTTCCAGTTACTTGCATTTCTCAAAACCGTTGAAAAGTCTGAGTCTGTTATGTTAGTAGGCTACATAACTGAGTTACTGCTTGCGCTTTACTTGTCTAGTTGGAATCACACAGCTCTATATGTTGTTTTTGTTTATTTTTCTCCAAAAACCCAGCCAGTAATCAGCCATGTCTTCCAACTGAGGAACTTCAGTGTCTTGGCGGATATTATGCTCTATACTTAGTTCACGATAGAACCTTTTTTCATCTACCTGGAAAGTTCCATTTTACTGCCTTCTTGAACTATTATCATTGTACCGACGCAGTCTAGTAGTAAGAATATCAAGCCTCTGCCGTTGGGAGTCTACAATCTCATCCAATATAGCTGGTGTCAATGTCTAGATGTTTCGAATGTGGGTGATTTTAGTAACATGGCATTTTAGCTTTCTGGTTCTTTTTCCTTTCTTATATTAAGTTAATTGACCCACTCTGCTCCTCACTTTGCTGACATCCGTATCCAACCTGATTTTTTATGGTAGATTTCGCTCCCTTCTTGGAGCAGAGACTGCGTTTTTAGGCCTTGTTCTACAGCCCAACGTTCTAACGACTGGAACAGCTACACAATACAAAAAAGTTTGCACCTGTAACACAGTCAGTTCTGCGTTCAAATGCATTGGCAAAACCTTGTTGTTTATGTGCCCTATCAGTGCATTTGTTGTTATGAACATATTTGGCGGAGAATGCCTCTGTGTTTCATTATCCCTAGCACCCATGCCTTTAGCTCCAATGACTTCTCCATTATCCACACCTCCATAAGAATTTCATCAGTAGGAGACTGTTGTTCTACTTCCATTTTGCTGGTAGCTGTTTCAACCGCTGAAAGCAATTCGTTGGCAGATATTGAGCATTTTTGGACCGCTTGATTCTGTTCCCTTATTCTTGTAGCTAGATGCGGGTACTTGCGAGTTGAATCAGGCCGTCTGCCTTTGGAGGATGTGGTGGCACTGAATCATCATGAGGTTGCGCAGAAACATCAATAGCACGATGACGTTGCATTGCCTCACGGGTCGACGCTTGACCTTATGGTGTAGCTTCCTCTCACTGATGTTCATTATCGACGTCTCTACCTCCGACTCAACCTGTCGTTTAATTTCCAGTATTCGGTCTTCTGAAATAAGTATATTATTTCTGATGTCTTTAACTTTAGTGATAAGATCTTTCACTGCAACTCTCTTTATATCGGGATACTTCGCAGTCAACCTTATCCTAAAATTGTGTCCCTTTTCGCGTTTAGATTCAAACTTCGCGCTTTCATGATAGAGACGTATCAATTCTTCTATCACTGATGTATTCTAGA
>JAUMHM010079523.1:0-13722 GCA_032362435.1 Melikaiella ostensackeni
AATGGGTAGTGAAACGCGCCGGTTTGCCATACAACACTTCATAAGGCGAAAATTTAGTGTCCTCATGTACTGAAGTATTGTAGGAGAGCATGGCGAAAGAGAGCAAGCGATCTCAATCCTCATACATAGTGCTTCAAATAGTCTGTGAAGACTTGATGACTTCTCTCCAGTGCTCCATTGCTCTGCGGGTGATAACCAGAAGTCATGTCCATCTTTGTCTTGAAGAGATCATTCAGATGTCGTAGGATTTTATTATTATATTCTCCTCCACGATCGGTGAGGATGACTTTTGGTGTACCGTAAACTGCAATGAAATTACGAGCGAAAGCTTCAGCTACAGTTGAGGCACTCTTATTTGGCATAGGGACTGCTAAATAAAACTTCAAAAAGCAATCTTGCATGGGGGTGTACCGGTGATAACCATCGGTTGGCGATTTTTCACGCGCACCAATTTTTATCGTTGGCAACTTACACACCTCCGGATGCAGTCCTCTATTTCGCGTTTCATTTCAGGCCAATAGTATTGTTCACGAATGCGTCTATTGGTCTTGGTGCACCCCTTATGACCTCTGATAAGGCTTGAATGGAACTCATGTATAAATAGTTCTTTTCTGATCGATGGGAGGGATTGTTATTTCGCCTATTTTACTTCCCGAAACAGCTCCACGTACAGCTTGCTGCAGTGCATTTGCCGGGAGTTTATGCATTCCGTCTTCAGACTTAGAAATTCGAACTGAATTAGTTCTTGTGTCCTCCATGGCGATTCGTAATCGGCGCAATTTGTCTTCCAACTCGATGGAAAATAATCGTTCGTAATAATTGTTTTTACTAACAATACTGAAAGTTCGTGTGCTGCCCAGTTGCGAAATAATAACTTGTCCAAGTTTTGGTTCGCATTTACGCATATTCTCAGAGTTCACAAAATCTAAGTCGATGAGAGTTTCAGAAATAGAAGTGTCTAACCTAAAGTCATATCGGCTAAGGCGAAGTGGGCATAATTATCGCGAATCGTCGTTAATTGATCCCGACTTGATTTCATAGTTACAGGATTGATTTCAAGACTTTTGAAATCAACGGGATCGAGATCGCGTGTGGCTGGCAGGTGCATAGGTTCTACAATTGGGGGTATAGTTTCGTAGAGCCCTGTTATCACTGGCGATTTTCCTGCACGAAGACGCGGGGGTGCAAGGATGAAGTCCGCGGAAGTCTTCCCGCACGGCTCATTTGCACTTTTACTTACAACTGGCGTGGAAGATGTATCCGGTAATTTAAAAGGAACATGAGATGGTGATTCGTCTGATCCCATAAGGGTGTCATCTTCATGGTTTCTGATAACAGTCTCATTGGAATCTTCTGCACTTAGAGTTTGCTCTGACTCGAAATCAGAGGCGCTGTGACGTGCAGGAAGCACAAGTGTGGGAAGGAAATCATTTATTCCTTCGTTGAAATTTGCTGTAACTGATTCGCCGTCAGAAGCGGGCTCGACTTCGCTGACCGTTTGAAAATTTGTGGACTGCGTTTTCAATTTGTGGTGCCGCGGGGGCACGTAATCCGGATCATCTTTATAACGGGAAGTACATTTTCGCGGAAGAAATGTTCTTTTTTTCCTTGAGACTGCAATTTCAGACTCCTCAGCGGATGAATCTGCTGATTCAGCGGAAGCTGAAGCTTGTGAGGCTCGGCGTCGCGTTCGAATATGCGCAGAAACGTCAGGACCACTCAACGGAGCAGCAGATTTCGGAGTCAGAGGGTTAGTCAGAGTCGTTATGACTTTTCGCGGCCGTCCGCGATCTCGTTTCTTCGCCGGCGCCTGAGTTACTGGGAAACATCTTGTCACGCTTTCGTCCACCGGATTTTGCGACAAAGCGCCCGCGTTCTTGTTCATTTTACCCGGCTTGTATTTGATCTCACAGGTAAAATCTTTCAACATTTCTGCCAGCGCATTAATCTGGAAGAAGGGTTCTTCACGGAGTACAGCCAGACAAGCGCCTGATGGTCGGTCACTAATATGAATTTTTGTCCGTAAAGAAAATGTCTGAGGTGTTTAGCGAAGGTTACTATGGACAGACATACCTTCTCGGTCGTGTTGTAATTAATCTCCGCGGGAATCATTGTCCGCGAAGCATAAGCGACCGATAGATCTTCACCCAACTTTCCCTGACTAAGACAGCACCCATTGCGGAATCTGATGCGTCTGTCGTGAGTATAGCTGGCTTTTGTAAGTCAGGGTGCTGCAGAATCGGTTCGTGACAGAGAGTGTCCTTTAAGTCACGAAAACTGCATTCTTATTGTTCGGTCCATAGGAGGGTACGTTTTTCTTAAGTAAAGAAGTCAGAGGACGAGCGCGTTCCGCTAGGTTAGGAATAAAATTCCGGTAATAACCCACTAATCCCAAAAATTCAGGAACATTCTTCTCATTCTTGGGGGTGGGAAATTTCTGAACTGCCACAACCTTTCGTAAATCGGGTCGTACTCCCTCTTCTGATACTGTATGACCGAGATAACAGACTTTGGGGGACGAAAACACACATTTATCTGGCTGCAATCGGAGTCCCGCATCGACGTGGCTCTCAAAAAGTCGCTCGCATTTGATTTTATGCTCCTCAAGCGATTTTGTGTAAACAATAATGTCGTCGAGGTAAACGAAGAGCTCGGTTCCTTGTAATCCCATGAAAACCTGATCCATTAGGTGCTGAAAGGTTACAGGGGCCCCCTTCAGTCCCATGGGCACGCGCAGGAATTCGTAATGGCCTTCCGGTGTTGTGAAAGCCACTTTCTCCCTGTCAGCGGGGTGCATCGGAATTTGATGAAACCCCGCGACCAGACAAAGACTGAGAAATATTTCGCGCCGCCCAATTGATCGAGAATCTCCGCGATGTTAGGCAAAGGATACGCGTCGTCGAGTGTCTTTTCGTTTAATGCGCGAAAATCGATAACCATTCACAATTGCTTGTTCCCATATTGATCTGGTTTTCTGGGAATAATTAAAGCTGGCGCGTTATATGGCGAACTCGATTCGATGATCACATCTGTGTCTTTTAGCTTTTTCGCGCATTCTCTGGCTATTTTGCAATGGGCAAGTGGATGACGACGTTGATGTTTATTGTTGGAATTGCAACGATTCTATCGATATCCAAAAGTGCCAAAAGATAGTTGATAGATGAGAGGCTCTTACCCTTCCCTCTGACCCATAGGCAAAGGGCCTGAGGGCCGTTCAATAGACTTCAGTTCAGTTCTGTCGTGACAAGCTGTCGGGTAACACGCAGAGGTAAAGACTCTTAAGGTATCAAGACTATAAAGTACAGTTCCAGTTTTCTTAATTTCATTCTAAAGTTTCCAGTATTTTATCACAGTTCTTTGTACATCCAAATATACAGTCTATATATTCATTTTCACATACAGTGTTTGTTTCTCTTGACCTTTTTATCATACGCGGTTACTATCTCCCATCAGTCTCAACAGGTTATGGGCTCAGAGGTATAAAAGTGATAAAGGACAAGTGAATTGAATATTTAGTTTTTGGAGTGAGATAAAGTGACAGTACTGTGCGGATAAAGCGACAGTGAAGTGGCAGTTGTGAACAGTGTTACAGTGTTCAAAGAAGAGCTTACAAATGGCGCAAGCATTTCGACCCGGTTTTCAGATCGAAAAACTCAATAACAATAATTATGCGGTGTGGAAATATAGAGTGAAGCATATGCTTATGAATATCAAAGTGTGGTCAGTGGTAGATAAAGAAGCACCAGAAGTTCCGGATGAGACTTGGCAAGAAAAAGATGATCAAGCCTTTTCTACGATTGGTTTTCTTGCGAACGACAACCAATTAGTGCACATTTCCAATGCCACCAGTGCACGAGGAGCCTGAAAATCATTGGAAGATTATCACCAGAAATCATCAGAAGCAAGTATAGTTCATTTATACAGGGTTTTATGTAGAATGCGCTTAGCCGAAGACGGCGACATGGAAGATCATGTGAATAAAATGCAGGACACCTTAAACCGAATGACAGCTCTTGGAGAAGAAATCAGGGATAAGTTTGCAGCAGCTATGTTGTTGGAGAGCTTGCCAGAATCATGACACTTTGGTCACCACTCTGGAAAGTCGACCTGAAGGTCTTGCGACATCTTTGGTCAAGAGCAAGTTGATCGACGAAAACAGGAGACGCAAAAATAAACTGAGTATTAACGACATGACTGGATATCAAGGTGAAGCGGCGATGAAAGCTCAAGTGCGCACAAATTCACTGAAGGAATGCTTTTTTTGCAAGAAGACAGGGCATTACAAAAGGGACTGTGAAAAATATCAAACCTGGAATAAAAAGCAGGAGAAAGCAAGCACAGTCACACAGTGCGAAGAACTAACTTTCACAACAAGAGAATGTCAGGAGTAAAAACCTACAGAAGAGATTTGTTCAAAAGCTAGGAAACTAAAGTCTCAAGAGGGAAAGAAGGTTTGGATCATGGATTCAGGAGCAACAAACCACATGGCCAACCATAAGAATTTTTTCGAGAAAATCGACTTCGAGAAGAAAGGAACGGTTCGTTTTGCAGATGGCGAAGAATTTACTGATATACAAGGGGTCGGATCAGGAACCATAAAGTTTATAGTTAAAGGACAGGAAGTGTCCGTGAAAGTGAAAAAAGTGCTATACGGACCCACCCTAGGCTCAAGTTTATTGTCAGTAAGGAAGTTAGCTGGAAAGCGTTTTAGTGTACAGTTTCAGGGCAAAAATTGTGACGTCGTTAGCCTCAAGGACGGAAAAGTGAAACCGACCGCAGTTTTAGCACCATCCCAACTCTACGAGCTAAAACTAGTTAATACGGTGAGGGCAATGAGCAAATCAAAGGGCAGGTGTGGAGAGAGCGAGGAACGGTTGAGGAGCATGCAGCCCAGGCATCGAGTACCTGCATTCACAAAGAATGTCGGGACAGTAGTTAAAGAGACTGTTTCAAGAAAATTCGTAGACATAGAGGCAGTTTCCGAATCCATTGAACAGTATCAAAAAGGAAAAGGGAAAGCTGACGATGATGAGGATTCAGCGAAGGATTCCAGTACACAGGAAGATGAATACATCGAAGGAAAAACGGAAGGTAGTCGCAGCGGATAAAGGAACACCAGTCTTGTTTTGTTTTTTTTTCAAGTGAAGTGTCAACGATTTAAGAGTTATATGCATATCGCGATTATATCGTTGAGGGGGAGTGTTGGAATTGCAACGATTCTAGCGATATCCAAAAGTGCCAAAAGATAGTTGATAGATGCGAGGCTCTTGCCCTCCCCTCTGGCCCATAGGCAACGGGCCTGAGGGCCGTCCAATAGGCTTCAGTTTAGTTCTGTCGTGCCAAGTCGTCGGGTAACACGTAGAGGTAAAGACTCTTAAGGTATCAAGACTATAAAGTACAGTTCCAGTTTTCTCAATTTCCTTCTAAAGTTTCCAGTGTTTTATCACAGTTCTTTGTACATCCAAATATATAGTCTATATATTTATTTGGGCAAGGTTGGTGTAGATCGGTTGTTTAAAATACGTTTCTTCTCAGGATCGTACAAATCGTAGGGAATCCACTCCTGGGGGTCAATTTCAATATTGATATCCTCGGAACTTGTACCTATTTATAGCAAGCACGTGACAGTACCCATTTTCGACTGACACGGCAGCGTTTCCTATAAATATGTCGTCTCCTGCATCAAGCAACGATAAATACTCTTCTTTAACCTCAGGATTTCTGACCCCCACGGGTACAACCTGTCGAGTCCGAGCGGACAAGCAGAAAACTTGCGCTTTTCGTGCAACGCACGCAGTTGCGGTTATAACTTTCTTGTCGCGCTCTGGAACCTTTTTCAGGGGCCCAGGATTTAAAAATGGCAGGGGACGTATTGGATTGCTATGGGTGACAATTGTTCGATGGTGAAAGGAGATTTCTGTTTTATCCTCCTCGCAATAATCTGCGCCCAGGATGCCGTTCGCGGTGATTGGCAATTTATCCTCTACCACGTGAAATAAATACTCCTGACCATTCATTTCAATAAGGGTAGAACCAACCGTGACCATACTATGACTAGTGACACCAGTGATAATGAGGCTGTCATAAGTGTCGATAAGAGTTCCCAACTCAAGATGATCTAATTCGATCAAACTGACTTCAGAATCACAATCGACCATTATGACAGCACTTCCTCCTCGCAGGGACTTTGAAGGTAGTCTTATTTCTGGACATTTGCGGCTGGTGTTGTTCCCCTTGATGTTACTCGCACAAACCGCGAAGCCGCAATACACGATTCTTTTGAATCCAGGCTGGCGCTCGACGAATGTTGAGTCTATCAAGCGCACATCGAGTTTAAATGTTTTGAACAAGTGTCGCTAAGAGGAGAAGCTGGTGCACACATTGATACGGTTTTCACAATTGATTGGGAGAATGTGTGACCTGTCGGAATATTAGCATTTCTCGCGCGGATGTTCGGGATGAAGCCATCAAGTTCGGTGCAGCAATTTGGACACCGTAGCTTATTCGGACTGCGATTTTCATAAAGAGCTATCAAATTTTTCTGTTGCAAATCTAAATTGCCAGTTTTCTCTCTGGTGAGCAATGCAACTCGACCAGATTGCCCTGACGAAGAATTTCATGCGGGACTATGAGATCTCGCTGTGAGAAAATGTCTACTTTCGTCCGCTGCGGGGTCACGGCTGGCGCGAAAAGAACTCGGAGTTTGAATTCGTGGGGCAGGGGAAGGGTCCCGTGACCCCCAGCCGTGATGTTCGGGCATATCCTTGACTCGCCAATGTGCCTGATGTGCGACACTTGTAGCTTCGTCGAGAGTATTCGGGTTCGCACTAGATACGCGAATCTCAATACTCCCGCGGAGCCGGCGAATAAACTGGTCAGGCGCTTGGTCGTTGATCAATTTCATATTGGTCTCTATCTCAGCAACGGTATAGTTCTCGTTCATCGAAGCTTTGAGACTCCTTACAAGTTTTTTTGACTCGCCTACCATAATCTAAGGTGCTCTCGTCACGCCCCATTTTTACGCGACCTAACTCCGCAAGATAGTGACTTGCAGAAAGCTTATCCAATACCAAATGGGACTTCGGATGTTCTGAGAGTGCCTTTATGATTTGGAAAGTGCTTCCCTCACATACGTCTAGGGCGACGCCTTTCAGCTTAGCCGAGAGTCCCTGAACGAACCGATTTTCCACGATTCTCGCAGCGAGAAGGTGAGAACTTTCAGCTTCCTGGATGAATCCGCGCAACTCGGAAGAGGTACCGTCAAACACAAGCACGTTCGCGTAAGCCGATTTCAAGGTAAAATGTTCGGTCATTTTTGCTATAATGTCAAGCATAGCCTGCGCGTTTTCGGTATAATCGAAAATACGAGTTCAAGGAAACTGCATTTAAAATGAAAAATCTATAAGTATCGCAAAAATTATTTCACGAAAATGCGGTTTCGATGCAGAATAAGCGTTCTCTGGATTGATTGGTTCTCGATGCGCATAACGATCAATTTCACTAACGGCATCTCACTGATGATAAGGGCACAATCCCCGGAATTCATAGACATATAGACATAGAAAATACACAAAATACACATACAGAATAAACAGATTGATAAAATCGAACTGGCACTTTCTTATTCTACGTATAGATTGGAAAGAGGGAATTACTGCTGCTTTATTCGCCAGAGCTCCAAAAAGCAGTAGAAATTCATGAAAATGTAAAATGCATGCTAAAATTTGAAAATGACAGCATTTATGAATCGTTTGTAACTTTTTTCATATTTTGCAAAACAAGTTAACCAATAAATCCCACCGCTGTCACCAAATTTTTCCCCTGTTACGTCCTGAGTGGGCCTACAGCAAGATATTAATTATATAATCAATTAGAAGACTCAAAGTGAATTAGTGACAAAGAATTTAATATTTATTATAAGTTTCCCGAGCGGCTGAGAGACTTAAGAAGGTAGGTATCTATTCTATTGAAGGGAGGTCCCACCTTGTTTTGCAATTGATATAGGTTAAAATAAGGTAAAGAGTAAAAGCGAGGAGAGAAAAAGAATACAATAAGTTTATGCTAGGGAGTAGCAAGCCTTTACTTTAAATCTACGGAAGAAAGAACGGCAAAGTAACGCCACAGTAATATATGTATGAAGAAACTTACAGGTACAAATTGATACCACAGTCCACGGATGAATGCCAGGTTGCCGAAGGAAGCCAGATTAAGCACAAAGAATTTAAGTGTGATATTCGAATTATTTTTAAAACTACCGAGACGGTACTTGGGCAAAATACTAGATCTATAGAAAATTATCTTCACGGAAAGAACCTCGTATTCGTGTAACGCGCCCCACGGTATACTCGCGGCTTTGGTCTTTTCGGTCCCAAAGGATCTAACGCAAACCGAATCCCGGAAATCAACCCGATACCTAACTGTCCAGTCAGCATGAAGAGGAAAGATAAACTAAGGATTTCGGAAAGACTTCCTGAATCCAGGGGCTGCTTCTGTCCCTCGACTCTCAACTTACGCCCAGCAAGGCCCAAGACGCCGGGGTAGTGATCTTTGGAAAATTCCAGTCAGAGGTTCGAACAGGACCCACCAGGGTTGGTGGGGGGTGAGGAGTGGTGACGTCACCGATGGTTATTTTCAAAATAAGAAATATTAGCTGGCTTAAAGTTGCAGCTTGATTGATCCCTTTATGGTCGCAATAAGTGGCAGCCCGGATTCGTGCTCGGTTATGACCGAGACCGTCTCAAGGGACTTCCAATTTTCATCTATCGACCATATTTTGGTGTCGATGCTAATAATCCGTTCGAACCGTTCAGGCTTGGGGATCATTTCCGGAGGGACAGGAAAACGCGTCAACTGGCCTCCTTTTCAACAAGGCCATCATTCCTGAAAATATGGAAGGACAGTAGTAAATCAAGTGATAAATTATAACTAGAGAATAGGATGCAGCTGCATAGCTTAAGATTAAATGTCTAAGTTATTAAACTATGGGTTAAAGGTAGACCTGAGATCAGGGCACGGGACAATTCCGCACCAGATCAGGTGTGCCGTTCCCCCACTACGCGGCTTCTCCTTTCTGTTCTCTCCAGCGTAAAAGGGAAAGCCGCGTATTTGCCGCGTAGTGGGGGAACTGCACCCAGGTATCTGGTGCGGAATTGACCGTCCCCCTAAGATTAAATACCTTCAATCTCTTCTCCCGAGGTATAATTGAAATAAAGAGGGTGTGAGGTAAAAAAAAATAGATAAAAGTCTCTCGGACGTGACAATCATTCGATTTTAATCGTTCTAAATTAATAATCGTTGGAAGTATTAAAAGGTGTTTGTTTCTAGAGTGTGTGCGAACGATTTAAACTGAAAATCAAACAATTTTGAATGTTTCAATTAAATATTATTCAACGCTTTCCATGTAATGTTAGGGTTTTCAGTTTGAAACTGTCCCATTTTGAATATTTGATTTTGACTTAATTAAAATTGTAATGACTCCAGTTAAAAAATTCCAAATATGGAAAATGAAATAAATTTGTAAGATCTTAAGAGTTCATATCATAATTATTGAATTTAAATCCCTAATTATTGGGAATTGTCTAATTTATCAAGTATAAACCAAAAATTGTATAGTTTTGTAGGTTTTCAATTAAAATTTCTTTAACATCTAGTATCTATTTAGAATATTCCAATTCTAAAGGCATTTAAATGTTCCGCAGTTCATATATTACAGCTTTCGAACTTTCAATTGTAAAAAAATAATTTCTTCAGAAATTAAAAGGAATTAAAATTTAAACTCTGAAAACATCATATGATAAACCTTTAAAATTTCCGAATGTAAAGGCAGTAAAAAGTGTTGAGCATCTAAATTCAAAAAAAACTTCAAATTTTAAATCCTTCTAATTTAAAAGCCTTCAATAAAAAAATAAATAAATAAAAATCCAAATTGATCGTTGAATGAATTGAAATAAAATTCATATAAGAAAATAAGAAATGATTTCTAAATTTCTAGTATTTTTTCCAGTTTCGCACCTCATGATATCGAAGACAAAGAACTAAGTACGACTTGGCTTCAAGAATTAATGGCCAATCTCAGGATTCGATATAAATGGGCGCCAGAATCCACGCGTTCGACGATCATTACAGGTGGATTTTACACAGTTTCTCCCAGAGAAGGATTCAGAATTATCGCCCTTAATAAAAATGTCTGCTACACTTACAACTGGTGAGCATTCTGAAAAAACCAAAAGGAATTTTAATTGAAGAATAATTTAATATGAAACAATAAATAATATAATGAATTAAAAAATTCTTAGGTGGATCTTATACATACCAAAAGATCAGGATGGCCAGTTGACTTGGTTGTTGGAAACTCTTCTACTGGCAGAAGAAGATGGCGAATACGTTCATATTCTAGCTCACGTTCCTCCTGGTGATAATTCATGCTTTGTCACTTGCAGCACAGAATATAGAAAAATTGTCAATAGATTTTCGCATATAATTTTTGCTCAATTCAATAGAAATACTCATAATAATGAATGTAGAGTTTCTATAGTCCTGCTAATAGTTTTAACAATATTGTTAATGTTGCTTGGAATGGAGGAAGTATCTCGTCTTACGCTGACCTCAATCCTAATTATAAGGTCTGTGAAATGCGAATAATTATGAAAATTCATTCCTATTTAGGATTTTCAAGCTTCAGTTTTTTATTTTATATACAAATTCTTAGGACCAACATTAAAAAGCCTTTAAAATAATAACGAATGACTTAAATGCGCATTCAAATTAAAATTTTATGGCCATAAATATTAAAATATTCTGATTTAGAAAGCGGATAAACTAGATTTTTATTTAGTAAAGTTTAAATATAATTCAATAACAAATTGAAGGGAAAAAGGCCTAATAATATTTTCAATTGGTGTCATGACATGATTCGCTCTGGTCCTTTATAACACTTTAATGAAGATTTGAAAGAGAAATAATTGGTAATTGAAATTTTTCTAGTGGAATTTATACGTAGAAAGGTAGGTTGATTGAGATGAGGAAAGAAAATTTAAATTTGATGTTTTATTATAACTAGCGATTGGTTTCGTTGCTCTATATAATTTTATAGGAAGAGATTAAGAACAAGTAGAGCTAGAAATCATTAGATTAAAAAATATTTTAGAAATAAAAAAACAGACAAATTTTAAGATCTTGAGTTTTCACCGTAGATTTTAATATTGAAATTTTAAATGCTCCAATTTCAAAAAAATAAAATCCGAAAGCATTGGAATTTTTATTACGTCACGATTGTCGTATTCTTTGACGTTGTCATCATCATGTAACTGAAGGAGCTATTAGAGATATATATGTTAAAAAAATAAAATAGAATCACTATCAAACTTGCGCGACATTTATTAGAAAGAAAATAATATCCAGGAGTTTTCCTTTCTGCGTGATTTGCTTTTTATTTTCTGTGGAAAAAATTTAGTCTGGAAAGTTTCCATTAAAAAATTTGTAAGTGAAATGGAAAAGAAAGCATGACACGTATTTTAATCATTGTAAATAATTGGTCAGGGACTCTATTATCGAATATAATTTAATTTTAATTTCAGGGTTTCGAGTTTCACTTTCTAACTCCAGGGAAAAAATATTGTAATTCTGGAATTTTCAGAAAATCTCCATAGAAATTATTAGAAAATTTTGTGAAACTTTTTCAAGCTTTCGAAAATTCTTTAAAAATTGTACAGAAATTTTGTTCAAATTCCTCAATCTATGAAAATTTCACTTTTTTAAATTTGAATATCTTAGAATTTACGAGTAAAAGCGTCCAAATTTTCAAGCAGCCCAAAATGCAAAATATCTAAATTGAAGAGCGCTTTATGTTGAATCGCCAAAAAGATGTTAAACTTCTGAAATATAACATTTAAAACAAGCAGAGCGAGAAATCATTTAATTTAACAAATATTTTAGAATTGGAAAAAGCAGACAAATTTTGAGACCTTGAAAACTGATCCAGTCAAAAGTTTTAAAATTTAAATTGGAAAACGCTCAAATTTGTATCTCTGAATTTAAAAAGGCTAATTCAAAAACATCCGAACTTTAAGTCACCGTAATTTCGAAGATTAAAATTTTAAATCCTCCAAATTAGATAAAATTTAAATTCTCAAGCGTTCGAATTTTTATTAGGCCACGACGTTCATAACATTTTATTTGAACATTCTCTAGCGATTGAAGGAGCTATGAAAGATATATTTAAAAAACAAAATAATAAAATCACTATGTCTGTCATAAAATTTCCTAGAACAAACAAAAATCGAGGGCTTTTCTTCTTTGTGTGATTTGTTTTTTTTTATTTAAGTAAAAAGAATTTGACCTGGAAAGTTTCCATTACAAAATTGGGATGATACCGTAATTTTGATGATTAAAATTTTTAATCTTGCAAAGGCGAGAAATTTTTTATTTTCAAGCGTTCAAATTTTAAGGAGTTTAAATTTTCAAATATTTAACTCTAAAAGTGTCTAAATATTAAGACCTTGAAATTTGATATCCTAACAATTTCAAAGTATTCACTTTTATAAGAACGGGAGTTTCAACATTAATCAATTTTTTAAATGAATTGAATGTTATCTACCTTCAAAATTAAATTTCGTATGAGTATTGAATTCAAAAATTGTTGCTAACTTAAAAGTGTCCAAAATTTACAATCCGTTAATGTAAAATCGTCTCTCAGCCTCGAAGTCTTCATAACTGGATAAAATTAATTGAAGTTTGAAAGATTTAGAACTAAAAAAAGGTCAACATTAAAAGACAAAATTTAGAAAATACAAATTTAAAACACGTATTAAAAGTGAGCCCAAAATACAGGAAATATATATGCAAATATAGAGAAAAGTTTTCTTAAAAAGACATAGGAATTCCGTATTGAGGAAAAGGGTATAAATAACATTCAAATCCCTCATTCAAAAACTGAAAAATCCTTGTTATCTTGGGTTAAAGTTTCCACAAGAAGAACTAGCTGAAAGTTCAAGCTTCATACAATCAAAAATCAAAAATGTTCTGCTGCTGCCGTAATAGTTTTTTTTTTAACCAATATAATTTCCTGCTTAGGTAAAGTAAAAAATTATCTAATCTTTTCTTGGTGAAAGTATCAACTGAAACATTCTTGTTTACATAATTAAGAACCTAACACGGGTATCTAAAGATCATAAAGATTTTGAAGATTCTAGATTCCAAGCGTCAGGAAGTATTAGTTGGTTAATTATGTTTAATTACGAATTAGAATGGGCAGATTCGAGATTTACGAATGAAAGAAGGAAATTTTATGCGGGTACATATTGTAATGTTGTAAATATTGTAAATATTTGAGCGTGAAATGGTCTCGAGCTGCAAATAAAAAAATAAAATATCATATCTGTCGAAAACTAGCGTGGAGGCGGAACAATTTTGTGAGAGTGGGGTTTTTACCATTTATGTATAGGTAACGATCACTATTATTGGTTTTTTTTTTTTTTTTTTTTAGGAGGAGGAAAAGGGGCAAAATATTTTATAGACGTTGTATTGAGTTCTCTCCTAGGACGGGTCAATGTACTTCCAGGACTCCTCAGACTCTAGCATATACGGAACGAGTGTTTCGGGGAAGAGCTAGGCTCCCACGGCCCTACACCTGCTCGCGCCTGCTTCGCTCCAATGGCCACAAGTAAAGTGGGTGTGTTCCGCGTCGTCCACAGGGGCTCCGCAATAACCACACACCTCTTCGTC
>JAUMHM010079544.1:0-13722 GCA_032362435.1 Melikaiella ostensackeni
TTATAAGGTGGAGTGTCCATTCATAACGTCAGTCCCACCAAACTTCGGTCACGCAAAGGAAAGTATGAAAACCAAGCTAGAACCAAAAGAGTTATGATCGGTTTGTGTTGTAGACTGAGGAGGGCACCAGTCTCCTGAAGTTTGGTCTCTAAGGTGGTAAAAGACCATTCAATGCTCCAAAATGTGACAAGAATAGTCAACTGTGAATGAAAACTTAACAAGCTCATAAACGCCACTAATTTCTCTTTCTACAAAGTCAATTTTTAGAACTCATAAATTTCCGAAGCCTTTCACAATTTCGAAAACTTTTCATAAATTTTGTCAAAACTCTACATAAATTTCCAAAAGTTTCTCTAACTTTTCATATATTTGCGCAAGATTCCGCACATTAAAAATTCTCAAAAGTCCGTGAATTCCCATACATTTCCGAAAGATTCCGTAAATTACCATATTTACTCAAATTTTCTTGAATTCAGGTGAATGTTCTCAAATTCACTAGCATTCACTTTTGATTACCTTAATTGAAATTCCAGTGAGTTTGGCAGAATTCAGATACAGTAAATCGACGAATTTAGATGTACTGGGAGATTAGAAGAATTCAAAAAAGTATTCTAATTAATTTTTTTGAGCAGTCAAAAGTGTTGTATTCTTGCCATTCTGAATAGAATTATTTCGGATGTACGTGATATCATATCTGAATATTGTGATATTTAAAACAACCAACAAAGTTCTATTATTATTTAAAAAATTTATTTTTTCACGAAATATATGATGCATGAAATGCGGAGATATATTATTGGTTCATACGATCAGAGAATAGGACCCCTATTTGTAGCTGAGTGTAACTTTTTTACTAAACCTGATATTTCCGCATTTTTGCAATGTTTTTTTCGTTAAAACGCATAAAATTATGTAACCGGTTTTGTCATAATCATAATATAATTACATCAGTGTAATTTATTGAACTCGAATGAAACGAAAGCGTAACATGCATCCAATTACATGTAAACAAATTAATTCTCTACTTATACGATCTCAGATTAACATAAGTAATACCTGTATATCGAAAGTATGAAAAATACCAGAAAACATACACGTCATACGAGAATTATTTCCAGAAAAACTTCCGAACAAATATGTGTACTGCTGAGCTAATTAAGAAAAAGTACATATGTTACGGTCCGACATCTCTTCAGACATTTGTGCCACTGTACACATCAGAATTATTATACTGTTTTGGTATACAATTCTTGGTATATAAAAAACAAAAACAATGTAAAGAAGAATTCAATTGTTTTTTTAACGACAATATATAGAAATATTACTGATATTTATGAATTTCATTGAAAACGTGCACTTTTGACTAATAGATATTAAGAATATCGAAAAGAAAATTTACATACTTATTTGCGGCATTTAGGTTATTCTTTTACAATTAGTTTTCAAATCGAACGATACTGAAATGATTGTTTTTTTGCTAATTTAAACAAACACTTCTTTAAACTTGTTTTATCGCAATATTTTAATTAGCTGAATATAAAAAAAAGTTTAAACCCTAAAATTAAGAATATTGGCCACATTATATCCATGACTGATTTCATATGAAATCCGACAGTCCGACCCTTGTGATGTCACGGAATTGTTTTCTAACATTTTCTTGAAAAAGTTGTATATTGGAAACCAATTGACATAATGTAATTTCCTTTGCTGTTACGTTTAGTGAAATCTCCGCCCTTCCAACTTCCTTAAAGAAACTTAAAAAATTACCAAAGTTGCCGAAAAGGCGTAAATTTTTCGAAGAAAATAAAAAGTGGATTTTTTAAAGAGACCACCTTTGATTTTTCTCTTGTTTTTTTTAAAGATTCATAGTATTATAAGGGAGATTTTCTGTGAGTTACATCGTCGCTAAATAATATTCCTTCATATAGGAAAATTTATTTCTATAATATAAAATAAATTTTTCAAAATTTTAATTCTTTTCCTGAACATTCTTATTAATCTAAAATCATATATATTTACAAAATATACAGTCACAAAATTTGGAAATATCAGATCTTTTACGTTTCAATTCCAAAATTCAGGAAATTATGATTTTTGCTATTCAGTTTTGACTAATTTTACTTCTTACTTTACCCGGTAACAGTAGCAGTGTATTCAAAGGACAAGAAGCAGAAAACACAGAAAAGGCAAACCTAAGAAGTAGAAGTAAGAAGGAAAATTAATCATAACAGCTCAGCAAAAATCATAATCCCATTAATTTTCTTATTCAAATTCTAAAAGTTCTGAAATTTATAAATGCTGTCAAAGTGAAAATCACTAAAAGCGACACACTTCTCATTATTTGAAGACCAAATATTTTTTTACGTGATCCAAGGTACCAGAAAAAATAGTTCGAAGTAATTGAATTTGTATCTGTATAGCAATAGCGCCACTGAAATATTTTTGCGCTGTCTAAACGACCTTGAAATTTATAAAAAATCTTTAAGAATCGACTTTTTTGCTATGCTCTTATAGAGTTATATTAATTTTCTAGACTATATAACAATGTATTGTTCGATATAAGTTATCGGGAATGTATTAAATTACAAGAATATTATATAAAGAACGTTGACATAAAAATAATTTTTCTTGACTTTGAATTACAAGAAAATACCTAAAAGTGAAATATTGCTTTTTATTTCAAGATGAAGGGACTTCTTGTTGTCTGAAGTGAATGAAAATGTTTCCTATTGTACCTAAATTTGTATCTGTATAGTTAGAAATCCATTAAAACAAAATTTTGATGAATTTCTCGTTAAATTTCAAGGACGCTCAGACAAAATAATCGTTTTTATTAATTCCTCACTATACAGGCAAAAATTTAGGTGAACTGGCAAAATATTCAGTTTCTTTAGATACTCAAAATTCATTTAATTGTAAAATAAAAATTGATATGTTACTTTTGGATACTTCCCCGTAATTGAAAGTTAATAAAAATTATTTTAATGTCAATCTTCTTCATATATTATTATTGGAAATATTTCTCCTTGTATTATAGTTCTCGTAAAAAAATTTGTTGATCTTCAAATAAGAAGTGTGCTGCTTTTAGTGCTTTTTTACTGAATTAACAATGCGGAGACAGAAGACATTTTTTAAAATGAAAATTCAGGGGAGTGTTTTTGATTTTTGAAAGAAAGTTTTTATTCCTATTAGAACTAAGAATGAAGAACTTTATTTCTTTCGATACGCATTATTTTACGCAAACGAATCCTAGGTTTGAGATTTTTTTACTGATTTTACCTAAATTTATCATCGGGATGACATAATTTTGCCGAGGAAGACAAGTTTTGAATTAACGTAAGAATTTTGTGCTAATTAAGTGCTGTTGATTTGAACCACGCACAAAATTGCAACTCTTTTTTTGTTGTTGAAAACGTGCAAACAAGACAAATAAGACGAAAGAAGACCTTTTGCTAGAATAAGATATATACATAATTTTTTTTGCTCAAAATGTTTGGGTGAATGATCTAATGAAATACTGAGCTCTGTCAGGCCGTTACATATATTGATAATTAACAATAAAGTGAGAATTGCAAAGCCGGCTTGGTTTGTTCTTTCCGGTTAAGAGATAGATAAAAAGTGCACAGCACACGATTCGTAGGCCATGTAAGATTCTTTAAAACGATCGCTATTTCAACACTTGGCGGCTAGAAGTTTTCAAGATATTAAATTGTTAATTTTTCACATGCAAAAAACTGCAATATGTTTATTATTGCAAAATACGTGTAGCAGTGCCAGTTTGACGTGAAGCTCCACAACTCCCACATCACAAGATTTTCATTTTATTATCAGGGCTTTATTATAAATAGAAATCTCCGAAATCTCAATTTCTAAATTCGTCCAATCGTTTGAATTTTTCTAAAATAAAAATTCTCATTTCTATTTCATTTCTATCGCATGAAGACCTGCAGCTAGCAATGGAATGAAAATTTTCCCGGCCTAATTGGTGGAAAGTCCGATCTTATTTCGACCATAAATTTGTATGATCCTCTTTATCCTCCGTACCGTCAATAAGAATGTCCATTGCCCGTTGCCCAAGAGGAACAGAGACATTAGATGTTTTGAAGCATTATTATCTAATTTTAATTCCTTTCGGTAATATAGTGAGAAAAACCTTTAAAAAATGTCCCGCTCAACCCCCGTCTTACGGTATTTAAGAGATTAAATTTTTTTTAAATTAAATGAGGTCAACATGTGGAATATTTTTCCTGAAAAAATAAGTTACCATTCTTAAAAACCGTATAATTTCCAAAGAATTGGTAAGAAACGATAAGAAATTATTCGTTACTCTTCAAAAACAGTTTTTCTCTTGCAGAAATCGTGTATAACTTCTGCAAAAGAATTATTGCATTTATTTTAATTTTGCATCAATGGAGTATTAATCAATAATAAAGCATTTCAGTCAATCTTTCTTGTTTTAATTTCAATTTCAACCAGACCGAGACATGTTACTTCGAATCACGTGAAGTCTTCGAAGATAGAAGCCGAGGTCAGTCATAAGCTATTTGGGTAAGTATTAGAATATTACACGTTTTAGCATGAATCGTAACTTTCCAAATCTGACGCATTTTATGAGGCTGTTTTTCTTGTTATACGATAAAAATGATTACGATATTTGAAACACATTTTACTCTTGAATTGGCATCACTGACAGCTCTATTTAATAGAAAATTTTAATGAAATACAGAGCAATTTGATTTTCATTTATTGTTCAATTTTGTTTGAATAACTAACTTGGAATAATTTCCTGAGCCCTCATTCAATCTTTTTTTTAAATCCATTTTTTGTTATATCTATCTACAGTTTCAAAAATCTGACACTGTCATCTGCAGAAATTCCAATGAAATAATCAATTATATGGGTACAAAGATTCGTTCGAAATGTTTATGCTGGTTGCCTAATATAATTGTTGAACTACAAATTAATTTAGGATTGAATTAAAATGACGAATGCGGTTTTCTTACTTTGACCATTGACAGCTGCAGCAAATGATAAAGACACGGCAAGAAAGAGCGTCAGATGATTTATAGAAAAATTGGGTGTTCTTTAGTACATTATAGTAACAACTGTGAACTGTAAAGTAATTCGAAACTTAAGCTCGTTGCTTTCAAATCCTACAATGTAAAGCTCTGCAAAAAAATAGTTATTTCAATTCTGCGAATTTTAATAAACTCTAGACAATAACACTCTGCAAAGAAACCCCTACAGAAAATAACTTGATGATTAATTGAAAAAAAAAGTTTTTCCAGCTGGTTTGCATTATTGCGTGTAGAGTCTTGCTGTGTAGCATCAAATGGTTAAACTATGTAGGGCTTTTAAAATTTAAATGATAACAAATTTATTTTATTCGCTTATATAGAGCATTCTTGTGCACAGTTTCATTGTATACAGTTTATCTAATTTCGCAAAATGTACATTTTTTATTTTGTGCAGGGTTTCATGGTGTAGGATTTAACCATGCTGAATTTTTTTAAATATTTAATTTGTTATATAAATATTATTATGCAGAGTCTTCGCATGTAAAATGAATGGTGTAGAGTTTTTAGGTGCAGAGTTTAATTTTGTAGAATCGCTATCGCTTCCACTTGTTTGTTGTCAATGTTTGTTGTTTGCTGTTTGTTGTCAAAAAACGATTCGAAGGTGGATTCCATGTCATTCCATTACAGTAATTTTCGTCAGTTCATGAGATTGGGCTATAATTTGGTGGATTCTTCCCTATGCTACTGACAAATAACACTTCACTTTTTTTTTAAATTGGCGAAGACATGGGACCTTGAAATTATGGGTAACTTTTTTTTGAAAGTTGAATATGTTCAGTTCTATTTGACCGATTCAAAATTTCAAAAGCGAAAGGTTTGTATTAAAATATGCCTTTAAATGAAAAAAAAATCAGTACTGAGTATAAAAGGATGAAAATTATTCAATTTCACAACTCAAAAGTGGACCGTTTTCAAATTTAAAGCATTTAAAATTGAAAAATTTTGGAATTTAATGTGCTAAAGAATTATACAATATCAAGTCGTGCACAATTGAAAAATTCGAAAACAAACATTAAAAACTGAATATTTTAATATAGTTTTCCAATTTTCCAAATAAGGAAAATAATTAATTTGTGATAAAAAAATTTGCCTTTAAAATAAAATCATGCAAGAACTCGGCCTTCACATTATATTTTTTTAAGTTTGATAGTTGTATAAATTGAATATTCCAAGCTCAATGCCTCTTAAATACTTTTTTTTTTTAAATTTTACAATTTAAATTTGGAATCATAGTAATATTGTTTTGTATTTGTATATTATTAATGGAAAGCACAACGCTTCCCGCGTGATGTAGCGCGCATATAATATTGCTAGGGTATAATATTATCAGCAATCTGTCCAAAAAGGAAATAATTTTGAAAGGTGGACATTTTGAGAAAATCCTTTTTTAACCTTTTCTGAAAAAGCGCCGCCATGTTTTTATTTATTAACGTTTTTTCTTTCTCTTCAGATGGTTTGATAGAACACGAATTAGTCCATCTTAAAAAAATATATATTCAAATATATTCAATATAATCAATATATATATATATATATATATGTTTATACTAGATCGGAAGAAACAAATCTTAAATAAATACGTTTCCTTTGATAATTGGAAGGTTAACTCCAAGAGCTTCTAAGCCCTAAAAAAATATAGTAGGTATTTGCGTGCACGCATGACAAGCACTTTTCCAACGCCTGGCGCAAATACGAATAATTTTAGGTTCTTGCAATGTGGGATAATTTATTATTTAAATACCCGCAAAGTTTAAAGAGAAAAAAAGAAAAAAATCTTATATAAAAAGGTTTGATATAAGAACGCGATTGCGCAAAATTGTTAACTTTATTGAAACAATAAGAAGGCAACGCTATAAAACTTTTAAATAGGCTGCGTCACATGATACTGGATTATATTACATTTGCACCAATCATAATGTGCTTACAACTTATTATTTCAACAGGAAAACAAGAATTGTTTGTATAGATGACTTCTATAATTGATTACCATTTTGACCCTAAAGCCAATATAATAAAAAATTGTTGTTATATTTTTGAGAAGATTTATCCAAAGTCGCTTCAAAATAGGATATCGAAAAAAACCATTAAAATAATTCATAATTTCGTTTTAATTCCTCATATATCATACTGCGTTTTAGCTTTAGGATTAACGTCTCTTGAAGAGAATTTTACGTATAGTAAATACCAAATTTCAGACAAAATATATGTGTACATTTATATAAAAGGGTCCGTATAGAACTTCCAAATATTGATTTTTGAAAAAGACGCATCACTTTCTATCTCCAATTTTAGCACTTCCACACTTAATATTAACGTAAAAAAATGATTATATCTTCTAGGATTAGTAAGAGCCAAAAAATGCCTGTAAGATAAAGCAAACTTTCTGAACTTTCATGCGGAGTTAGTGGAATAAGATTAATCTAAAAGTGTGTCTGCAAGCGATACAGCGAGAACATACAGGTATGAGTTTTCAAAAATGGTCAAAAAAAGTCAATTTGATCTTTTTAGAAACCATTTGTCTATGATCTCTATTTCAAACCCTCATAAATGTTTTGCGGTATCCAAAGTTACCATATTCTTTTGCTAACTTTTCCCAGACTACAATTTTCGTTCGAATAAGAACATTTATATCTCCTGATGAGGACCCAATTTTTGGTCGAAAGCTCGAGCTAATTCGTGTTTAACCTAATTTATTTGCTCCCAGTGACCGTTTACCTAATAATAAACAGTTTTTAATTGTTAACACGATTTATTGTCGAAAAGTGGAAAAATTCGCGTTTCGATAATGCAAATGTTTCTCGTCTAATTTCGCAACGTTTTAAAAATTCTCCAGGTCGAATACGATCTTTCGGTTGTGCATGTCGTCACAGGCAACGTCAGTATCAACTTGACAAATTTCATCAGTACTGGTAATGAATCTAAAATGTGTTTTTCACTTTTCAAAAAATGTACATAGTCGTCGAAATTTTTAATAGAAGATTTGCTATTGGAACTCGTTTGTTGCAGTGAATTTTTAGCTCGCTAAGTGTCTGAAAACATATTTCTATGTAAAATTAGTCGGTCCTTGTCAATATCTGAGCCAAAAAACATGAATACTTCTTTTTGGAACCCGTCATTCCTGAAAAGAAAATTTTCCGCCTGGCTAAGGAAAGTGTATACTTTTATGTCAAACCTTTTTTTCAAACAATTTACAATATTATCGATGATTTCGTAGTATTGACTCCTGAATTTGTCTTCAAAATTTTCAAAACACTCTTTTGCGTTATTACTTGTGCTTTTTAGTTTTTTCGTGACTTTTTTTTTGCGTTATGCTCCTGGAAGATCAATGCTCACGAAAAGCCTACGCTTTTCTATTTAGTAGGTTTTGTTGATTTCGAAACATTTCGCACATCGCTGTCGGAATCACCTGGATCGAATTCAGAGGTCTTCCTAATTTTCAAACAATTTTGCACATCACTATCGGATTTTTGTTGATTATCTTGACGTGTCGCTTGAATCGATGGAGGCAGTATTCGTACTATGAAGCGATCCATTTTTTGAAAAAAAAAACAAACAAATTTTCATCACCACATGTCTACAAACTCCTCGATTGAATTACTTTTTGGTTATGTTACTATAGCTTGTATCCCATCGAAATTCATAAGAATGTGGGTAAAGCCACGGAAGTTTCTCCATCAGAGGGAACTTCCTCTCCCGGACATTTTGCGCGGGAAAATTCAAATTATGAGGACTCGGAATTATGTTTTTAGTTGAGAAGTGTACAAATTACGGGACTAAGAGTACCAACTGATCGAACAATATAATGAATTTTGAAATGTCAATTCTGCTCTTTGAAATATTAGGGGACAAAGCCCCCCAAAAAAAATTTTGAGGGGCCGTGCCCCTCATAGTCGCTGCCCCTGTTCCCACCAATCAGGCCGGGAAATTTTTCATTCCATTGCTAGCTGCAGGTCTATATGCAATAGAAATGAAATAGAAATAAGAATTTGTATTTTATAAAAATTCAAACGATTGGACGAAATTAAAAATTGAGATGTCAGAGATTTCTATTTTCTATGCAACCCTAAAAATAAAATAACAATTTTGTGATGTGGAAGTTGTGAATCTTCACGTGAAACTGGCACTGCTGCACGTAATTTATCGGGCAGTGTTATTTTCAAAGCAATCACTGGAGTGGGTCGAAAATAAAAAATTCTGGAATTCGAAATCACTACAATGCGAAAAAGTGTATTAGGGTCCTGAAAAAGTATAATTAATTTGGAATAGATAGACATGCAGCCTGGTTACCCGCACTCCATAAAAATGTTGAAAAATTTTGTTGTTTCCAGAGTTTTTTAATTTTCTTGAGTTCAAATTTTTTTTACATACCTGGAGGTCGGAATGCTCTTTCTAATTTTTCGTGGATTTCAATCAATCATTTTCTAAGAAATAATTCCTATTGAATAAGAATATCCTATTGAATAGTTGCAAATAGGAGAAAAATTTTTTGGGTACTTGAGAACTTTTCAGTGACAAAATTGGACTAGGCAAAAAATCGCCATGAGCCAGAAATAAAACTTGGAAATCCAGCAAATTTAAAAGGATAATATTTTGATATTTAATTACTAGGTAAAAAATAGGCCAGACCCAGAAATCTAAATTAGAATTACAGCAGATATTCAAAATTTTGAATTTGATTTTTAGTAGAATTATTTTCTACAATAATTTTTAAGCATAGGAATACACCAGAAAAAAGCGGAAAATAATTGCACTAAATACCAAATGCAAAATTTTAAAAATGTGCTGTAATTCTAATTTTGACTCCTTGGTCTTGTTGATTTTTTTTCTAGTGTATTTCTATGCTAAACAAGCTAACACATGATCAGAAAAATGTTTAAATCATGAGATACCAAGATAATTTCATTAAATACCGAAATCAAAATTGTGAAAATTCGCTGTATTTTCAATTTCGATTCCTGGATCTTGGCGATTTTCTTTTCTAGTATATTTTTGTCACTGTAAAACTTTCAAGCACCCGAAAAAATTCTTTTCCTGTTTTCAAATGATTCAAATATTTTTTCCGAAAACAAAGCTGAATTAAATAGGAATTATCTTTCAGAAAATCATTGATTGAAATTCGCAGAAAATTGGAAAGACTTTTCTGACCTCCAGGCATGCAAAAACAATTGAATTTTGAAAAAATGTAAAAAGTCTGCAAACAAGAAATTTAAACATTTTTTTAACGTGGGTAACCAAACTGCATGTCTACCGATTCCATATAAATTATGCTTGTTTAGGATCCCAATATGCTGCATTTTTGCATTGTAGCGATTCTGAATCCCAGAATTATTTATTTTTGACCCACCCTAGTAATCTTGGTTAATCTGTGTTAACGCTGTCTCCCAATGAGAGGAAGCGAGGCGGTCCCAAATCTGAAGAAATACTCAACCATTTTGACCCTGAAGTTCGCTCACTTAAAACTAAAGGTTCACCAAGTTTGATCAAAATCGCTAGACCCCTACAATAATTCTGATATTCAAGAAATGGATTGACCCAGCTTTTAGACTCTTTCACTTTGGCATGCATGCATTGTATTCTGTTTAGTGAAATATATCACTTAGATTTTGGACACAGTTATAAAAAGTATTTGGGGGTCCCAGAAGGCCTTTTTTGTGAAGAAGCTTGATAAAAAAAAACATTCCTGGAATCTCTATATATATTTTTATAATTTTGGCAAGAATTTGAGTGAGATATTTCATTGAAAAGGATGTCATGCATGTATACCAAAGAAAAGGAATCCATTAGAAGGGGTAATTTAAATAATATTCGCGTACAGGTATATTAAATTACCAAATGATTCTCGTAACTTTAAAATCCACTTTTATGACCTCAGATCGACGTGTCCAAATGACAAGGTTCTATCGCGGAGAGATCAAATGAAAAGGTGCTAACTCGCGTGTAAAAATCTCGAAGCTTCAAAATTCCATATAAATTGTATTAGGAACATCAGCGCCCTCAAGTCCATAGCACCTTTTCATTTGGTCTCCACGAGGTAGCACCTTTTCATTTGGTCTCTTCGAGATGAAACCTTGTCATTTGGACATGTCGAGATTAATGTTAGTAACATATTGAGAGTAAGAAAAATGCCTGAAAGCATACGAATAAACGTGTTATTCTTAGAGCTCAACAGAATATTTTTAAGCATTGTCTTGGCCATTTTCAAATTTTTTATTCCTGTGCATTCTGCATAGAATTATCGAGGATGCTCAAGATTATCTATGCTTCAGTATTTATTCTTTAAAAAATCCACAAAGTCCAGTGCACTGTAATATTATTTTTCTCAACTTTCCTTACATACTTTTTAAATTTTCGAAAAATATTTGACGTAAAAATACAGCGATACATTTGTTCTTCCAATTCAAGGTTTAGATCTTTTGTAAAATATTAACAAAGTGGAATAATTGCTGTAGAACCAAGCAAAAAATCATGTTATTACTAGAGCTCAAAAAAATACTTCAAATTTTTTTGGACCTCTTGAAATTTTATATTCCTGTAAATGCTGAATGAAATTATTCGGGATATTAGTGCTTTTATATATTTTCGTATTAATTGTTTAAAGAATTGACCGAGTCCAATTGAGTGTACTTTCTTTTTTAAAAACGTATCTTTAATTCTTTTGGAATTGATAAGCTCCTTACTATCTGCTGGGTGGCAGCAGTAGATTGTGGTAGTTGAGGTATGCTGGGTATCTATCTGGTGATTCTCTGATAGGATAGAAAGAGAAAGGATGCTTCGAAGGAAGTGAATCTGGGAATTTCCACACGCAGGAGTGAGACGGAGTGTCACTAGGGATGTTGGGGGGGGGGGGGGAATTACTAGGACTCATGCTGTGGGTGCCCCAGGGATTTATCTCATAAGATAGAAGAGGACGAGGCGACGGTGTAAGCAAGGGAGATGGATCTGGGGAATTCCAAAGGGAAGAGTGTGAGGGAATGTCACTAGGGAATTATGGGTTGGAGAGAGTGTGTTTCTGAGTTTCCATAATACGTGCGGCCTGGGCCTGAAGTATAAGGGCTTCGCGTTTCTTCAGGTATTTGTCTAACCTGGCCATACTTTTGGGTGGCTGTTGTCTGCTCGTTGGGGAAGTCAAATAAGCCCGGATGCAGTTTTTGGTCTTCATCATATTCTCCCAAGCCTGGAGGCTGTCCATATCCGGGAGAAAGAGAGAGAGGAGTAAAGGAGCACGATTGGTGGGATGCACCGTAGCGGACTGCGCTGGAGCAGTACGAGTGAGCTGGTATGCCAGCCGACCCGTGAAAGAAGGAAAAGAAAGAAAACAAGTGAAAATAATCCAATGAATTGAAGTAAGTTAGTAACTAGAAGTCTAAAGGACACAAAAAAAATGCTTACTATATTGCTTTGGATGTTATAACACTCTTATTCTGGACTGATACTCAACAATTTCTCACGCTTACAGAGTTCGAACGAGTTTAAGGAACAAGTGATAGTAATACATGTGCTTAGTACAGTGTTTCCCAGGTTGACGTACGCAGTGAGCGAGTGAGAGAGAGACAGAATCCGTTAGTTATAGGTTCCAACCGCAAGAGGGCGCGTTGGTGGCCGCGGCTTGGTGGAAGTGTCCGTTTCCCCAAAGCTGGATATCCAGCCTTGGAGAGAGAGAGAGAGAGAGAGAGAGAGAGAGAGAGAGAGAGAGTATGCGATTCGGTTTCTTGGTTTGCCTTGCCCGAGTGGGAAATCCAGCCCAGGAGGGTTGTGAGTGCTAAGAGCTGGTAGTCCAGCCGTTAGCACTTTTAGATCGAAGTGGAGTGTTCTGCCCTGATCGTTCTGTCCGTTCTCTGGCAGAGCGCGCCTTTTTAAATCCGCGGTGCCGCGTGGGATTTGGCCGGAGTGGGAAGGATCGAGTGAAGGGAGATGCGTGCGCTTGAGTTTCAATGGCAATGCACGTATGACGTTCTCTTGCACCCAGTCCTGCCACCCGGCCGGCGTTGTGAGAAAGTACCTTTCTCATCCTGACATGGAACTACCCACGTTCGTAGGAAAGTCCCTGCCAGGGAAATGAAAGGTTCTTCCTACTTCTTTCGTGAGATTACGTATCAGTCTCTCTCTCTCTCTTATCTCCCTCTTTGCTCTCACTCTAAAAGGTTTATATCTGAAATGGTTGCCCATCGAATGAATAAACGTCGTATGCGAGAGGGTTTTTATATTAAATATTAAAAGAATCACGCTCTTTGCGTGTCGCGTATAACGAAATTTCCAAAAACTGTTGTTGAGCATCCAGCGATAGATAATTACAACCAGTCCCAGGTTTAGTTCCTTCCCGAAAAATGTTAGAAGTACATAATTGCTGCAGGAACGGATTCAAAAACGAGTTATTACCAGAGCTCAGAGCCGACAGAACACGCTAAGTCCGAGTGGGAAGTGAGATAGAAAATCCTTCCCCCCCCCTCTACTCCGCTCGAGATTTTTTCGAGTGTGTTGTACTACCTATACTACCTACTTTAAACAAATAATGAAGCTTTAACCAAAAGAGGTGAATTCTCAACTAATAATAGTTAAGCTGATAAAAAGAGGTGTTTTGGGTTTCAATCGTGTGCAAAACTACGAATCTTGCCGACGTTTCGTGAACATTGCAGTTCACTTCTTC
>JAUMHM010079565.1:0-13720 GCA_032362435.1 Melikaiella ostensackeni
ATTTTTTATAACAATTTTTTATTATTATTACTGTTTATTGTTGAAATTGTTTCATTATTATTGTTTATAAATGAAAATTTCACAAAATTTGATTTAACGCCTAACTAGGTGCAAACTACTTTACCTCACGTAATTCAGGAAAACGCCATCAGCTATAAGCAAGCGCATTACCGAGTTTCCTCTGAGTTTGAATCTAATTATGGTAACTGTACTACAGCCGGTAAAGTAGAAACCACCCGGCACTTAAAATGTGTTACCATGGTGGGATGCGAACTCAGTGAATGTCGATAACTAAGTGAATGTTCTGTTAATGGAAGAAGCTCATTGCAGATTTTACCATTATAAGATAATTATAATTATATCCATTATCATACAAATGTAGCCATAAACCTAACAGTTTGAGCAATAACAATTTCAGAGTAAAACCTAATTATATGGAATATCAGTACATGCATGTGTTTAAGCCAATGTAATAATTTGAAGATACACTCTATATAGCAATCGCCTAATATACACGTCGTGAAACAATGAAGTGAATGAACCTGCATATGGTCAGACCATAATGTAATCAAGAGAGGCTGACTAGAAATATAAATGCAAGTACTCACTTACGAGTTTAGGACGCATTGTAATAGAAGGCATCTGACCAATTACGAATATTTTAGTTAAGATTAGCATTTAGAATTTATCTTCCTGAAAGGTCAAGAGTAGAGACGCGCTATTAATAACCACCACGGTAGACAATCGACGACCGGAAGCATCAGTAATGTGATACCCTCACTCATCACTATTAGTCACTCGCAAGAGATATTCGAGACCCAATGTCAAGAGTGGAAATACGTAACTAATATTACTCATCAGACATAACATACTATTCACCCTTGTAAAAACTTCCAAGAATTGACGTATGTGCTCAATGCATAAAATTCACCGTACGTGTTCAATGCATAAAATTCACCGTACGTGCTCAATGCATAAAATTCATCGTCCCTATCCTTAACATGGACTTAAGTCACTTCCAAGTAACTCAGCCAAACATCCGGTAGAGTTCCGTCGCTGCTCTACAAAATATACGGAGATCCAATCGACAAGACAACCTCTTTCGCCCTTTCTGAAATAGAAGGGTAGACGTAAGTTAAATTTATGTAACTGAATAATCTTTTCTTTACCTTTTAATAAAACATCTGTTATCTTAACTACACCTCTTTTTATTTTGAACACTATTTGAACGCAACCCGCATGGGGTTGTGAGTGACAACGAACCCACAAACAAATAATTTGTCAGGCCTTACCAACCTGACGCAATCAGCTATACTGGTCTCTCTCTTCCTCAATTTTCCAAACTACCCTCACCTTTTTGCTCGGGATGTGACAACAGCAATAGTAATAAATATTCTATAGGCAATTTAAACATTCAGAAACCCACAAGACAAATCATTTTCACGGATGAATCTCAATAATTCTGATGGAGACTTCTTGTGAATTTTTTTGGCATGATAAAATGCGTGAAAGTGAACAAATTCATTCGTCTAATAAGGATTCGAAGCCTGAGTGATATATTTCTTAGAGTAATTTTGATTTCTCACGAATTTTATTAGATTCCAGCTTATCAAATTGAATGATGATGGCGAAGTTTTCGTTAATAACTTGATATTCTTCACATCTTTCTTCTAGTTCAGTTGGCAACCTATCTAAAATGACGTTGAAAGTTCACTATCTCTTGTTTCGTCGGCAGGTAGTTTTCTTTTTCTTCACGGACAAATCTGGTTTATACAATTGAGAAGAGGATATTTGAAGTGCTTTTCATTCAAGGCTATAAAATTCATTCCGAGTGTGAGAAATTATTTTTATGAGCCCTTGGTACTGATCGATAACCTCAGCAATGCTCATTTTGACGTTTTGCATTTTCTGACTAACACTGTTGATTCTTGGAAGCGAAGAAGACCACAAAACCAGCATGAAAGCAACCTCCAGTTTTTTCAATTGTTCACGAAAATCTTTAGCTTCCTATTCGGTGGTCGCATTTTCAGTATCATTTTTTCCTATCGTTTTTGAAATCTCGATTGTGTCCTGAAAGTATTGATTCAAAACCTGAACAGGGTTATTACGAGCAGACCATCTAGTAGTGGACAAAGATGCTTATGTAATCAATTTGGTTTTCTCAGTGGATTTTAAAATTTCCCACCGACGTGTTGACGCCGTGAAGAAATTGTACAATGTTTGAATCACGTTGAAAAATGAAACTGCTTCTGAACAACATTCCACTGAATGAACCCCTACCAAATTCAAAGAGGGAGCAGCACATGGAACATAAACATCTAAACCATTGATCTCGCAAATTCGCGCTTGTGAACCCTTGTACATCCCTGAGCAATTTCCGGCATTATCATGAGATTGACCTCTGCAGACAATTACTTTTAGGCCGAAAGCCTCTAAAGTAGCAGCCACTGCATCCACTAATTCTTGCCCCCTATGACCAGGATTCTTAATGAATAACAAATAACGTTCTACCGGAGAACCATCGGCAGTGACGTATCTAATTACAAAGGACAGTTGGTCTACGTATGATACGTCAGGTGTTGAGTCTACTATGAACGCATAATATTTCGCTTTTTTATTTCTCCAATTAAAGTTTTTGACAACCTTTCGGCCATCAACGCAAAAAATTCTTCATACTTCGTTTAAGTTAAATAACTGGAACTGCCAGAGCCCTTGTTGCCAAATTTCCGGATGTGGTCCTTCATAAAAGAATCCAATTTCGCAAGAAACTCGATAAGCATGTAACGAGAAAGACTGTTCCGTTGACATAGCTGATAGTAATGTGATAGTTGGCAGCATTACGCGAACAAGAATAATTATTCGAAACAATATGGCTGCCAGGGGCGCCGAACGAAAGTTTAAATTTTTACTGCGCAATGTATAAACTGAGTTAACTGAAGAAATTCTTTCAGAAAGATAACGCGGTGAAATCGTACCATAAGGTATCAGGAGTCCAGATTCAAGAAATGCATAATTGATTCAGCTTTTGCTGATGTTCTGAGATTAAAATGATATCTCTGTAACAAAATTTTAAAGTCTCGAAAAATATCAATCTTTTTTCCAAAATTTGCCGCCCCCCCACTCCTTCCAAATATTTGCCGCCCTGGGCAGTTGCCCATAAATGTCCATGCCTAAATTCGACCCTGCATTTCACCCACACTGTAAAAAATATAAAATCAGCTCCACATGCTTCTGTTATTTTACATCAGAAAGATTTTGTGTTATCACTGCTTGGATTATAGAATTAATACAAATTTAAAGGTTAGGAATTCTAATGATTTTGTACTTTCATCACTTTCAGTATGAGAGGATTGCATAACACGACGTTTGTACGTTTCACGATTGTGAATGTGCCATATTCAGAGTTAATGATAAGGGTACCCAATTTGAGAGTGATAAATTTCCTGGCGATTGGTAAATTACAAAATTTGGTAAAAATTCAGTTTACGAAGTAACCTCATATTTGGAAAAAAGGAATTCCCAATATTTCTGGTGGTGATTATACAGAATGGCATTAGAAATTTATGGCATCTCAATGTAAATTTAATACGCTGAAAGAGGGATATTTTCATTGCACGTAAAAACGTCACTTTTAGAGTGGGTCCGATTATTACCTACTTCCAAAGTGGTAAAGTTCAAAAACATTGTTTACAGTGCAGAAGTCGCCAAACATAACCTTAGTTGTAAATATAAAAAGTCGATTTTAACAAAACAACTCACACTTATATTTCATTCGAATTTTTCGTTGAATTTAACCTTCTTTAAGAACAGCATCCTGTGAGTTTTATGTAGGCTGAACAATTTTTGTGACCAGGAGAGTTTTGCTTCATAAAATCGAATTTTTACGTTTTTCTCGGAAACAACGGGAAGTACAAAAAATGAGAAAATAAAGGTTTGAACGTCTAAAAGAGTTCTACAACAAATACTTCTTGCTCTATTGCGATATGAGCGGCTGAAAGTGAAAACGGGATAAAACAAGTTTGTGAGTAAAATTGGAACATACATTCTTTATAGTAAAAAGGGAACAAACAAATCTTCCGAGTAAAAACACAACAAAATTTCTTTAGAGTAAAAATGAAATAAACTAATTCTGCGAGTAAAAACGGAACAAAGGAACGCACGGCTGGTGGGAGGGGCTACACGCACGGATGGTAGGTGGGGATGCACGCTCGAACCATGCCGGGTGATGGATCAACGTTTTCAAGATGGCGAATAAAGGAAATTTACAGATAGCAAAATAAATTAGTTGAATGACGTCTTTACTGTTATTTTGAAAGACGTAGATTTGATATTATCCCAAGAAAAAATAATTTAGGAATCCCATTCTTATTGACATTCCGGTCTGTTAAAATTTTTTAAAAATTATTCGTGAAAAATAAATAAAAAATGGCAAATTTCTTAGCCGCGGATAATTTGTTATGTGTTTATGACCCTCCTTGGCTGCTTACATATTTGCCATTTTTTATATCATTACTTACAAATAATCAAAAAGAAATATTAATAGACCCGAATGCCGATAAAAATGCGATCTTTAAATTATTTCAAAATATATCAGTTCAAAAAAATAAAAAATGAATGGAACCTGCTATTCTGATTAAAATTTTTTCGAATCTAATCATTACTTCTGACGGAAAAAATCGGCATTTTTACAAACTGAAAATCAAAGTTTTTCTCAAGTATAAATTGCGATTATTCAGAGCGAAATATTAACAAAATTTTTCGTATGAGCAAACGTACTGCCGAGCTCCGTGAACCATATATTTTCTATTACACGATTCTGTTTTTCATTTCATTTTTTTTTCGTTTGAGAATATTTCATAAACTAAATAAGGCCATAAGTCTCCCAAAAATCACCCTCAAAACTGCAAATTAGATTTCTGCGTCAAACGACATTGTATATGAGATTCGAAAAGATGAAATTTTCTCCATCTTTCCCATGCTAAGGCAGAATTTGAGGATTAGTCATTGTTTAAATAATTCCCAATTGTCTTCAACAAGAAATATTACTCTTAGCATTAATGTACTGTGTCACTAATTTCTAAAAATACTAACTTTTCATGAAATAGTACATTATGTACCTAAACGCGAATTTATCTGCCCAAGGAGTGGAAGTAAAATAGCGCTTAATTGTACAGCGTACGCACGGGTGTGGGACGAAGCGGTTGGAGGCTAATAAAAGGGGGGTCTTGGGGGTGGAGCTTTCTTTTTTTAAACACACATTGTGTGAACGCGTATGCATCTTTCTCTTGCTCTCTCGCACTCTGTCACTCCCACCTCCTTATTCTACGTGCTGCTCGTCGCGGTGCAATAAAGCGCTATTTTACTGACTCTCCGCGGACAAATAAAGAGCGCTTATTCTGCCTATTTCAGATAAATATATTACTCTAGACATTCGTTAACTGTATCATTAAATCCAGGAAAATCTCAATTTTGATGTTTTAACGATGGAAAAAATTCAAACAGATATGATTTGTTTAAACAATTTCAAAATACGTCAAATAAAAAATTTTGCTCTTAACATTCATGAACGGTATCATTTATCCGAAAAATAATACATTTTCAGGATTTACAGGAGAAAAAATTGTTTAAATAAATAATAACTGTTCAAACATCTAAAAAGTAGTTAAAAATGTTTCAAAACTTTACTTGCACCGTATATAATAATTATTTATTATAAAAAAAAGCTTTTGAATAGTCGTCTTTGCCAGGAATGTTACATGAAACTGCTCTCTTAATTTGAATCAGTGGAATCTCACTGTGAATCAGTGATACACTTCTAGCTATCAGAAGTAAGCTACCGATTTTCCTTAAGAAGAAGAGACTGAACTTTTATTTACAAAAAATTAAAAATAAGTACTTGTTTTTCCTATTTAACTTCCTATTTTTATTTTAATGTTTCAAAGGCTCAGAGGCATGAGTAAATACTGACGCATCGAAAATCGATTCTTTAAACGACCCTATTCTACACTGTGTTCCCTACTCCCCTGTTTCTGCCCCGTTTGAAAATATTCCTCATTTTTCGACTCTTTTCAAGATACTTTCCCTTTTTCTCCCTATTTTCGTCTCTTTTCACTTGAATTCGGACTGAATTATTGAAGCCCAATAAGAAAATTCAACTATTTTTGTTGAAAATAGAAATATTTGTTTCGAAATTCAATTATCTTCGGTTGAAGATTAATCTTTTCTGGTTGAAAGCTCGATTACTACGTGTTTGGTTTAAAATCAATCTTTTTGATCAAAAATTCAACTATTTTGCTGATAATGATGTTGTTCTCCGAAAGAAAATATTATCCGCTCTTTTCAAAACCTTTTCCGAAAAAAATTTACCCCATTTTTCCTTATATAAAATATTGAACGGCTGTGATCCCTTCAGTAGTCTAAAAACTCAAATTTTTGAATTTTTCTCTATTTCCAACAAAAATAGTTCAATTCTTTTATTGGGTTTTATTAATTCAGTCCGAAATTAAGTGAAAAAAAAACAAAAATAGGGAGAAAAAGGGAAAGTATCTTGGAAAGAGTGGAAAAAAGGAACAAATTTCCAAATAGGGAAAATAAGTAACCTATTCTTAATTTGTGGTAAATTAAAGTTTAGTTGAAAAATTTAATCTTTTATAATCTCTTAAACAATGTCGTTTGTCGCAAAAATCTTATTTGCAGTTTTGAGTGTGATTTTTAGGAGACTTATGGCCTTGTTTAGTTCAGGAAATATTCGCAAACGAAAAGAAAAAAATGAAATGAAAAACAAAAATCGTGTAATAGAAAATACATGGTTCACAGAGCTCGGCAGTATGTTTGATTGTACGAATTGTTGCGAAATACGCAAATTTACATCATTGTATCTTCACATTTTCAGACAGCTTTCGTCTACGATACGGAATAGTTTTATCGTTAGAAGTTTTTCCAAATTCAATAGTTCTCTGCTACTTTTTTTGTATGTGTAGGTTCCAAAAACACGGTCAGATATTAACATTTATTTATAAAACATTTTTTTACATTGTTCATCACTTGTATGCTGCGCTGAACTATGCTACGCATATTTCTTTAAAATTAAACGAATTTGTTAATAAATCGCTTTGAATAATTGCGATTTATATTTCGAAAAAACTTTGATTTTCAGTTAGTATAAATGTTAACATACCCAAAATGCCAATAAAAATGGAATTCCTAAATTACTTCTTTTCGGGTTAATATAATATCTACGTCTTTCGAAATAACAGTAAAGACGTCATTTGAATAATATAGTTTGGTTTTTCGTAATGTTCTTTTACTCGGCATCTTGGAAATGTTGATCCATCAATGGGCACAATTCGAGCGAGCATCCCCACCTTCCATTCATGCGTGTATTCCCTCCCACCAACCGTGCGATCGTTTGTTACGTTTTCAGTAGGAGAATTAGTTTGTTGCATTTTTACTCTGATGAAATTTTGTTCCGTTTTCACTCGGAAGATGTGTTTGTTCCCTTTTTACTCCGAAAAATTTATGTTCCATTTTTACTCACAAACTTTTTGCGTCTTGTTTTCACTTTTAGCCGCTTACATAATGTATCGTACACGAGAAAAACTTGAATATTATATTTTTAGGAAAAAAAAATTTCCCGGCTTCAAAAATGGTTTCGTCCACATAAAGCCGATAGAATGCCCTTCTTATATATAAGGAGAAGCTGTAAGAAATATGAGAAAAAATAAAAAATGTGGGGTTTCCCAGACAATAGTTTTTTCGAATTTTAAAAACACGAAAAGACTCTTCACTGGAAAACCCCACCTTTTTTTCAAATATTTTCAAAAAGGTTGTACAAATACAAGAAACGCATCCTGTCAGTTTTATAGGGCTGAATCATTTTTGAGGCCGGGAGAATTTTTTTCCTTCAAATATAATTTTCGAATTGAAGGGTGGCTCAGCAAGACGGATCAACCCACATTTTGCCGAAAATGAGATTGTTTCTTTGAAAAATTTTCCTTGCTCTTTTGTGATATCTTGCATCGTTTACTAGAAAAATTGAAGGGTGGCACAGCAAACGAGTTGAACCACATTCGGCCGGTTTTCCGGAGGGACATAAAACGTTCTATAAAATCCAATTTCAAATTTAATTAAGAGCTGAGAATATAATTTCTATATATTTTGTTCCTGAATGGAGGTATGAAGATTTTGATTGAAGGAAGTCAACCAGTTTCGAGCAAGTGAACGCGATAGTTTTTATTTTGAGGCTGGGATGCGCGTTTTTACTACTTTGACTGTAGTCTCGATTTCTAATATTCATTACAAACTGAGATTGATTTCTAGGTTATTATTTGCTGAATGGAGGGAAAAAAAGTTCAATAAAAAAAAAATTGAACACTTCTGCGGAAATGGGAGGGGGGAATTGTTGCGGGAAATAGCGTTTTTGTCCATTTTTCAAAACAATGTACGGCTCAAACCTGACGTTCTAGAGACGTTAAATAGGGCTCAAATTGAAGGTGGAACCTTGTGCTTCAGGATGATTATGTTGGAAAAATGTTTCCGTCACCCATCTTGAACGGTAACCTTTTTTGTTGTGAGCCATGTTTGCCCGGGTGGTAAGGAGTGATGAGGGCGTGCGCGCTCAGAAAAAACCTGTTGCCGCTCAAGATTGGCGATAGAAAATATTTTTTCAAAATAACCATCTTGAAGTACAAGCTTCAGCCTTTGTCGTGATAGAAAGATTTGGCTTTCGGATTCGGATTCAGCGACCAAAAATATACGGAAAACTCCTACTTTTTGTTCCGGTACAATTATTAATTTTTTTGGACGATTTTGAGTTTTCTGGCATAATCGAGAAAAAACGAGTTATAAAAAAACCTATGGTGAGGATATATATTTGAATTATTTAGAATTTTCTGCCTAATAATCTCATTTTCCGGCAGAATGTGGGTTGATTCGTTTTGCTGTGCCACCCTTCAATTCGAACATTATATTTTGATGAAAAAAAATCCCCTAACAACAAAAATTGTTCAGCCCGCATAAAACTCACATAATGTCTTCGATATTGAGGGCCAATTGAAGAATTATTTTTTTTTTGAATGAACGCGACGTCCTCATCTATGAAAAAGGAAGAGTAGTTTTTCAATACCCTTTCCACCGTGCACGTGCATACATAAGATACTCCTAATTCTTCAGGTCAAAAGATAGACGTGCATAGATGATACCCTCCTAAAGCTGTACCTACATGAGAGTCTGTCAGCGGGCGCTCGACGTAAAACGCCGACTCCATCTCTTTCTTTCGCGAGCAAAACGCCCGATGGAAAGAGAATCCTTAACTCGCGCCTTTACGTGCACAGTTTTTATTAACAGGTATGAAGAAAAAATCTGAAACAAGACACACGAGAAGAGTCCGTACTTCTCGATAGTGTGGGGTCTTCGATGTTGATGAAGATGATGATAATATGTGCCCAGAATTCCCTCGGAACCACTTTCGCATTACTTCAGAGGGTGCTGTTTTCTTGCCTACTGGGGCTCCTGCTGGTTTCCTTCTTCTACGTTCAGCCAGCTTTTTGTCCCAACCAACGTGCACGCATCGTCCTCAGTAGTTTGGTGGTACCGCACATCGGGCTCGTCCGCCCTCGGCATCTTGGTTGTGTGAGGTTGGTTGGGCTGCCTTTCTATACGCCTTACACTTTCTGCTAGGGCTCCTGCTGGTTCCCGTCTTCTGGGTATAATCGGCTTCATGTCTCGATCAAATTGTACGCTCCGTCCTCAGTAGCTCGACAACGTCGCGTAACGGGCTCGTGGGCCTTCGGCATCTTGACTATCCGTGGCTGATTCTCACGGTCTAATGGAACAACTCATGATGGATCGAGGCTGTGTTCCCAGATTTCTGCTCCGTAAAATAGAATTGATGTGGTAACTGACATTAGCAGGTAGCGCTTGCTCGATTTTGGGCCTCCAACGTTGGACATGAGTCTGCTTAAGGCTGTGGTTACCTTGGCAGACTTGTCGAATGTTTGCTTTATTTGCTCCCAGAAAGTCAGCTTATTGTCCATCAATATGCCAAGCTGTTTCACGGCCTTCTTGGTAACGATCTCCTGGTTTCCCACCTGCAATGGAATGATGGTATCCATTTTTTTTGGTCGTCAGTGCGACGATCTCTGGACAGTTTTCTGGACGGCAGGGCTCAGACCGTGTTTCGCCATCCATACACTGACGCGCATCACCACCTGATTTAATTTCCATTTGGCTAGCTCAATGTTTAGGGCATATAATATGTCAGTCCATCTGGCTGAGCTGAAAGCATTTTTAACATCTAGAATAACTAGTAGGATGGTCTTACGTGATGAGCAGCTTGTTCGTTGTTCTGCTTGTGCAGCTCTCTCCACCTCCTGCACTGCGTCTACCGTAGATCTCCTGCAGCTTGTATAGCTGCCTGAACGCGGGACTTCATCAGTTTCCGAGCAGTGTCAAGCATACTTGGGGGTCTGTTTGCTGACGGTGAATTCAGATCTCCTTTTCTCTTGCTGATGAGTACCAGCCTCTGCGTTTTCTAGTGTTCTGGAAACATCCCCACCTTCAGACAGCTATTATAAATCCTTAGGAGCAACTGCGGACTGCCATGCGCTACTGCCTTCAGTGCTTCCGGTGGTATTCCATCGGGGCCTAAAGCTTTTTTATTTCGCAAAGACTTTGTGGCCTTTTCAAGTTTCTTTTCGGTAAAGAGCGGTATTTCTGAACTGTCAATTTCCACGGTAACCTGGCCCCTGGCTTGGTGCGTGAAAAAGAGTGTTTCCAGGATGTACGCCATCGTTTCCCCATCGCGTGAGCCAGCTGGTGCTGAGGCTCCAAGTTTGCGTGTTACAATCTTGTAGCTCAGCCCCCAGGGTTCATTATCTCCTTTTTCACGGAGGATATTCTATCTAGACCTTTTACTTTGTTTAATAGCATTACGATGTTGCCTCTTCGCTGCTTTAAGCTCTGCCATCCTGATGATCGCTTCCGCTGCCCTCTTTTTCCGCGTAGGGTACGACTTTCTGTTTCTTTCTGGAAAGTGATATACTGATGATCGCTTCCCGTGTAATCTTCGATGACTTTCCATGCATCTATCAGTGTCATCGTTCCTTCCGGTGCTACGAAGATATCGGGTATAGTTCCTCTGCATCCTGGTCGTCTGAGTGTTGGCGTGCTCCCGTTATTTGGGACTATTTATGCATATCCCATTCCAGTGCTCTTGCGTTAAAGTTGCCAGCGACTATCACCCCTCCTTCCATATTCTAGATGACTTCTTTCAGATCATCAAATTCGTCCTGGAATTCCTTTACTGGTTCTTTTGCGGTAAGATAGCAGCTCACATATATGATATTTCTGCACTCAACCCAAACATGTCTACATCCGGAGCTGTGTCTATCGACTCGAGTCTTTGTCAAGTCTGAGATCCAGATAGCCGCAGTACCCAATTTGTTCGTGAACCATTTAGGATCAGTTCCATCTTGGTACTGTTCACTGAGTATTATGACGTTCACTTCCCTTTCGAACCTGAGATGTATAAGAAGGTCCTGGGCCGTTTTACTCCTGTTCAAGTTTCCCTGAAGCACATTGACATTTTTCCTTTTCTTTTCCTTTAGCCCGGCCCAGCGCTTGCCTGAACCAGAATCATGTCTTAGTTATTTAGGCGTTTTTCCACCTTTTTCGCATGAAAGGCACTTAGGATCCGCGGTGCACGCAGCACCCTTGTGCCCTGTCTGCCCGCATTTATAGCAGATGTCTTCTCTATCCAGGCCTTTGCAGCTACTGGCCTGATGCCTGTATCCCAGATACCTAAAGCACCGACTCACTAGAATTCTTTTCCTTATTCGGCAGTTCACCCAGCCTACCTTTATGTGGGCTCACTGAAGTAGCTCGTTCGCGGCTTGCTTATTAAGTTCAACTATAGTCAGAACTTGTTATCTGTTATTTGGTTTAGTGAGCCAGACTTAAGGCTCCCATGTGATCACTTTTAAGTCTCGTTTCAGAGCCTCTTCTACTTCCTTTCTAGTAGTGTAGCTATCCAGGTCTCGGATTTCTATGGTGGTTCTCGGAGTCTTATCCTCTACCAGTCCCGTGCCCTCCAGTGCTTTCTTTAATACGCTGGAAAATTCACTGCGGTTTATAAATTCATTATCCAGTTCCGGTAGGATGTACCCGGACCTGGTTTGTATAATATTCTTAATAATAGTCTGGGTGTCCTCTGGTTTGACCTTCCCTCGTATGACTCCCAGGATCTGCGCGTATGTTTTCCCTTTTGTTGGTTTAATCAGCACAGCCTCTCTTCGCCTCTTTGCGGTCTCTGTTGACTTCTCTTGCTGCTTCGGGATATTTTTCATTCGACCTACATCTTCAATCTCCGCCGTTTTCTGCTCTCCGATTTTCCTCCTCTTTTCCTTGCTTCTCCTCGCCCTAGTAGTTTCCCATTCGGTCGGAGTTGCAGCCTCATCCTTCCTTCTTTTGTCTACCGGAGTTCTAGCCTAGCTTTCCGCTGGGCTGGACGCCAGTCGCTTAGCGTTCGACACTGCCTTTGGCGTTCCCACGTTTTCTCTTCTAGTGCTGTTGCGCACTTGCCTCCACAGCATACCAGTGATGCTATCTTGTGCCATTCTTTGGACCTCTCTCTCGCAGTTCAGCTTTTCCACTATCGCTGTAACTTTTGTAAGTCCGACTTTGATGACCGCGCTTACATTATGTTGTCTCTTCGATGCTTGTGTCATGCCATCGACCTGCTCTACGATTTCAGCTAGCCCTTTTTGGATAGCCACTTCAGACTTCTCTATCTTCTTTTGTAGGAGGGTAAAGCGTTCTAGCATCTCCGTAGTATCTTTTCCGTTTTTGTATGTTTGGTCTCAATTTGTTTTCTAATTGGATTTTGAAGCAGATTCCAAAATGGTGATAGGCATTTTACAGATACTTGAATAACTGAGACCTCAGGCGGGTACAATGCTCTGTCGGGTAATATCCGGGTACCCGGGTACCCGAGTACTGTACATCGCAAGAATGTAAATTGTTAGAAATTTTGCACTGCAAACATAATGAGTATTCTAATGAGTATGCTGTTGCTTCATTTGAGTTAAAAAACCTTATCTCATGGACTCAGGCTTGTCCTTAAGAGACTGTTTCTTAGAGATTATTATTAGATGAGATTGTATTTGTATTTCATAAGTAGGTTTCAAGGAAAAAAAACTATAGAATAATTTCGTTAAAAATGATGTCACAAATGATATATATTTTTTCAAAACATGTTTGAAAATTTGAAACGCGGTTACATTATTTGAGTCAGTAATAGGTATATTTATTCTATTATATAATTTATTATCATTTATTCAATTTATTTTTGGTAAAAATATGTGGAAAATATTTTGCAAATAGTGTTTTTTTTATTATGGTATCCGTGAGTCTTATCGACACTAAAAAGTTAGCTGTATGAACAGAATTAATAAGTTAAAGAAAAATGACAACCAATTTTTACTCGTGGCATTTGTTTCCTTTTTCGGTTATAGGGTATCACCCGCAATCACCCGTCACGAACCGGGTACACGGGGACCCGAGTATCCGAGTACCCATTTGGAGTTCCTATCACTATTCTCAAAGCACCCGCGACTTTGACGATTACATTCTCAATACGATACTTGAAATTTTGTGCACATACTGTTCGTGCTTTCCCTAAAAGTACTTTATTAATAGGGAAAAGGTTTTCGTATAAATTTCG
>JAUMHM010079586.1:0-13719 GCA_032362435.1 Melikaiella ostensackeni
CAAGTGATCTGATGAGAGTGATATGCATAATTTGACATATTGGGTAGTCTGGTATAATTTTTACCCCACCATCCTCGTTATATTACTATTCGTAATAAACAAGCCTTTCTTTTAGCATAAGCTAATCAATTTATCCTTGTTTCCGTTCGTTTTTGGGTCTCCGAAATGGCCCAGTACGCTCTCGGCAACTTCACGTTGCACACTAACACAGTCATTCATATCTCCAAGTCAAATGATTCTTTCGCTCGGATCGCAAGTACCTACAATATCATTCAACGAGTCCCAGAAAATATCTTTTACATCTCTCTTGTCACCATCAACTGGAGCATAGCACGTTATAATAAATAGCCTTCTGATTCTCACTTTCATTCTAACCTATAGTGATCTAGGTGATGCACATTCATACTTTTTGACATGCTGTTTTGCTCTCTCATTCATTATCAGACCGACTCCTTGGCTACCATATGATTCATTATCTACTTCTGACCAAAGTTCGAGTCCGTTTTCTATCTTTCTTACTTCACAATTTCGAACAGTAGTCCAAAAAATTCATGAAAAATGAAATCAAAATTTATTGGTTGGTGAAGGAGAAGTTATGAGCTCCGAGAAGATAGTTGAAGACATGAATAACTATTGTCAGGAAATAACTCAGAATTAAGAGAATTCATTTTTGCCAAAAATTTTCACAACGCTCCCTACAGTTTCCATAAATTTTCGAAAGTTTCCGTAAATTTCCATAAACTTCCACAAGCTACCGTGTATCTTCATAAATTGTCGCAAGTTTTCATACATCTTCAAAAGTTTCCTGCGCAGATTTGAAAAACCTGCTCTCTTTTAAGAATAAAGCCTTTAAATAATTTATGTTTTACCCAAGATAAAATGCTACAAATAAAATGCTCATCGTAAATTGCGTTTCCAATAGGAGAAATGCCTACTAGACGTAAAAAATATTTTAAAACACTGAAAAATATTGAAAAATCAGCGCGTGGAAAAAGCTGACAAGGAGCTGAAAGCATTACATAATACCTGAATAACCCAAATTCATTATCCAATTGTGAATAGTTGAATTTTAAGTGATTAATATAAGGAAATCAGAATACTCGTATGTAAACAACTTCGCGAGCTCATTATGAATAAAGTTTTTCCACTCCTTGTAGATATCTATAGTTGTAAAATAAGTAACTTTTTTGTTGAAATCTCATATTTTCGGGTTGAAAATTTCACTGTCTTCTACAAAATTCGTATTGTTGGCTCGAAATTCTAACAGCCTGGTATAAAACTCAACTATGTGGATGGAATTTCGTCTTTTGGGTCTGAAAATTCATCTCTTTTCGTAGAAATCTCATGTTTTTGGTTAAAAATGCAACTTTTTGGTTAAAATTAATCTGTTTTGATTCAGGAGTCAACCATTTTGTAAACAATTCAACTATTTAGTTGGAGATTACATTTTTTGTTGAAAATTTCTATTTTCAGGTTTGAAATTCAACTGTTTTGTAGAATATTCGTCCTTTTGGCTTGAAATTTTAATAGTTGGGTAGACACTTGAATTATTTGGTTGAAAATTACAGTGTTTGATTAAAAATGAACTTTTTTGTTGGAAAATCATATTTTCGAGTTGAAAATCTCACCGCCTTTAACAAAATTTGTACTATTGGCTGGAAATCCCAACAGTTCGGTATAAAATTTAACTATTTGTTTAAAAATTCGTCCTTCTGGTTTAAAAATTTATCTCTGTTGATAGAAATTTCTTTTTTTTTGTTAAATATGCAACTGCTTGGTTAAATAAAAACTATTTTGGTTGAGGATTCAACTCTTTTACTCAAAATTCAACTCTTTGGTTGAAAATTAATTTTTGGTTGTTGAAGATTCATATTTTTGGGTTCGAAATTCAAATGTTAAGTAGAAAATTCTTCTATTTCGCTCAATAATTCAACAATTTGGTTGAAATATTTTTTCTTTCTTGACAGAAAAATCTTTCTTGGTTGAAAATTCGTATTTTTGGTTTGAACATTCATCTCTTTAATAAAAGTTTCATCTTTCTTGGTTGAAAATGCAACTTATTGGTAGAAAATTGTCCTATTTTGATTGAGGATGTAACCATTTTAGTACAAAATACAATTAATTGCTTGAAAGCTGAACGACTTTGTAGAATATTCATTTCTTTTTGGTTGAAGATTCATCATTTTAGTTTTAAATTCAACTATTTGGTCGTAAATCAACTTTTTTATCGAAAGTTTATATTTCCGGGTTCAAAATTCAACTGTTTTGCAGAGAATTCGTCTTTTTAGCTTGAAAGTTCAACAATTTGGTAGGGAATTGAACTGTTTAGTTGAAAATTCATCCTTTTGGTGGAAGATTGAACTGTTTTGCAGGAAAGTCGTTTCTCCTGTCTTAAAAATTAATTTTTTCAACTAAAAATTTAACTATCCCATTTTTGGTTGAAAATTTATCTCTTTTAGTTGAAAATTCAATTATTTGATTAAAAATTCATCTTTTTCAGTAGAAAATTATTGTTTTTTGTTAGAAATGCAACTGTTGTAGAAAATTAAACTTTTTTAGTTGAGGAATCAAGTATTTTGTTGAAAATTCGTCTTTTTTGTTGAATTCGACTGTTTTTTATCTGAAAATTAAACATTTTTTGGTTGAAGTATCTACTATAATAATGAAGTTGAAGGTGCACCTTTTTGGTTGAAAATTTAATCATTTTGTTAGAAGTTCGTCTTCTTGGTTAAAAAATTCATCTCTTGTGGAGGAAATTTCATCTTCTTGGGTTAAAAATGCAACTTTGTGATAGAAAACCAATCTGTTTTGCTTGAGGATCCAACTATATGATTAAAAATTAGCATTATCTTTGAAAATTCATATTTTCGGAATAGAAATTCAACTTTTTGCCTGAAAATTAACTATTTTGTTGAAGATTTGTTTTTTTTGGTAGAAAACTCATCGTTTAATTGAAAATTTATCTCTTTGGTAGAAAATGAAACTATTTTGTTGGAAATTCGTTTTTTTTTGTTGAAAATTTCTTTTTTAGTTTAAAATTCAACTATTTGGTTGAAAATTTCCATATTTTGTTAAAAATTCCTCTCTTTTGGTAGAAAATTAATCTTTTTGATGAAAAATGCAACTGTTTCGTAGAAAATTAATCTGTTTTAATTGTGAATTCAATTATTTTTTTGAAAATTCGTCTTTCTTGGTTCAATTTAACTTTTTATGATTTAAAATTCAAATTTTTTTGGTTTGAGAAAATTTCCTGTCTTAAAAAACAATTTTCCGACATTTCCAGGTTTTTCTAGGCGTATGAAAATTCCCTGACAATTTCAGGTTTTCCAGGTTTTCCAGGTGAGTAGGCACCCTGGTAATGGTTCTGTAAAAACTTAAACCCGTAAAAGGGAGCGAGTATAAACAAAATAAAGAAGACTAAAACGCAAACAGGTTAATTCATGCCACCATTGTGGAATAATAAATAATAAATCAATTCATCATCCATTTATTAATTAATTTTAAGTTTATTTTACAGTTGAAATAGTGAATTAAAAATAATGGGAAGAATTGAAATATTTATTTTAAGCCTAAAATTAAAGTCTGTTTTTATACTATAACTATACAATACATATTTAACTTAGAAAAGTAATCCTAATTATAAACATTATATTATTATTATTACTATACAAAGAATTCAAAGTATTTCAAAGTGAGTTCAAAAGAATGCAAAGGAATTAAAAATACTTCAAAAAAATTCAAACATTTTTTTCAATCGATTTTTTTATGTATTGCGATTTATGAAATTTCGCAAGCATTTGAAGATGATAATTAAAATAATCGATCGGTTTCTTTTTTAAAAAAGTAAATTTCTAAATTTAATGTACAATTTGGATTATTTACTTCTTTACATTGCTACGATTCCAATGAGAAATTTTACAGTTTGTCCAAGCACTTATGATATTAAATTCTCTCGCTTTTAAGGACTAATTATTAAATTGTTTAATTTTTTCGGCATAATATTTTCAAGTCTCCTAATTTTTAATTTAATCGGAAACGTTTGTAGATTGAAAATGTAAAATTTCGAATGTTTTCTGCAACCCTGCCAAAAAAGTCACTTTCTCACTTTGGGGAGGAATTACAATTCAATTTTTAGATTGAAATATAGCTCAGAAAATACCAAATTTTTTGGTTTCTAATTAAAGTTTCTCAAAATTGTATGATTTGAAAATCAAAGCCTTAATAGTACAAAAATTTTTAGTTCATAAAGTTGAAGCTTGGATAATTTTAGGTCAAAACTTGAAATTCAATTATTGTTCTTTTATTCTTTATTCATTTATTGTAAATAACATCAACCGTTATTTGAACTCTTCTAGTTTTAAAAAATTTATTTCAATAACATTTATTTCTTCAAAATGAAGAAAATAATCTTAATTTTTAAAAAATTCATTGGTACAAAGAACCATTCCTTTGCATCAAAAGAAATTTCTTTCAATCGAAGAAACTTTTCTTCGAATGATATCATGTCAATGATTATTTTTCTTCGAATCGGAGAATTTTTGTTTTAGTACAATGACTTCAAATTCTAATATCAAATATTGGACGGTTTCAAATTATAAACCTCAATAGTAGCCTTCAATATTGGAAAATTTAAATTTTTGAAGATTTGGAAGTTGCCCCCAGTAAGATTATGCTTTGTTTCAAATTAAAAGCTAGTTTCACTAGTTATCAAAAGCTAGTAGAGATTGAAATATGAAACAGTGACGAATAATTAGAGAAAGGCGTTCGAAAGAGGAGAAATGTTTAAATTGAACCATTGAAAATTCTCAATATTTTTGAATTAGAATTATTATTCAGAATTATTTTTTCAGAACGAGCTAATATGTGATACAACTGAACAATTTAATAGTAGTAGCGTGGAAAATTAAATAATTTTAATTGAATTTTTCAAAACTATAAAATTTTATTTCAAATTGCAGGGAATAATGCTTAATATAAAGGATTCAAATTAGAAGATTCAATATCCTGAGAATTAGACAATTTCAGATAAAGAGCGCTTCAAATTGCACAATGTTTAATTGAAGCATCAATATTTTGTTTAGTTTGAAATTATAAGTGTTGAAAATTGTACATTTTTTTATTAAAAATCATATTTCAATCATTAAACTAAAAACTAAATCATTTTGGGTGTTGAAAATTAATTAATGAAACGATTTCAATCGCTCCTTAATGTTTGAACAATTTTCAGTGCTCCTTTGTCATTCTTCCTTTTTTCAACTCGGTTCTAAAATATTAAACTCTAATTACTTTTCTGTTTAAGGAGTTCAAAGTAAAGAGTGTTCAATTTCAAAAACTTTGAATTTGTACAATATTAAACTTTTAAGTTGGAAATTTTACAATTTAGAATGTTTAATTTTCAATTTGAAACGCTTCAAATTTAAAACTGTTCCGAATCAGATTCATTAATTAGGAGATTGTTTCTTGAATGCTTCGAATGAAAAATTATTGAGTCTTAAAGGTTTGGAATTGAAAATTTAAATAAGCGGTAAAATTTGTTGAAAAGCGGGAATAATTTCAAATGCATCTTGTTTTCAGAAGTTCGCATTTTTCATTTCTTATTCAATTCATTAAACCTCTGATATATTTCTCAAGACAATTGTCATTTTTCATAGACAAATAATTGATAATATTATTTTATTTTCGTTGATGAAAAAGAATGTTTACTTTTCTTTATCAACACAGGATCGATAGCGAGATTAGAGAACCTACTAAACCTAGTAGGGTAGGAGTTGCAGGTTCAAAGTAGAGGCTAAATCTCAAAAAAGAAATATTCAAGGATAATTGCAGGTTTTCAAGGTTAAAGGAATCATGAATAAATCCAGGTCTTCAAGGTTTTGAAGGTCGCATGACACGCTCTAGTCTAGCTAAATATGCTATTTCGTCAGCTTTAAGATCTCTAACGGGCCAGGGTCCCCACCGTCTTTTTGACATGTCTATTTTCGCCTCTTTTTCACTATGAAAATTATGAAATCTAAGAAAATTACTATCCTTTTTGTTATAAATTCCAAAGACGTCAGCACGTTCGTTTGCTAATGTTTTATATTTGATTTGTGCTGGTACTTCTGTGAAGCCTGAGGACATTGGACCTGATTTCACTTTGAGACGATGCGGAGGAAAAGAGTGTGTCGGCTGCGTTAATTTTCCCTCGAAAATAGCAGGAGCTTTGCCAGCATATGGTCCAGAATGTTCAGTTAGGTCCTCTAAATACGCGATTTCGGCTTTATCAAGTTGCCTTAAGGGCCAGGGTCCCTTGGGCCCGTTTGCCATGTTTATTGACACCCCTCTTCTACTACTAAAATGATAAAATCTTTCAAAATGACCATATTGAGGATCATAAATCCCAAATACGTCACCATGCGTGTTTGCTAATGTTTTATAGTCAACTTTTGGTGCTACTTTAGTAAAATCTGTAGGATATCCATCTACTTTCCGTAGAAGATAACCGGGTGGAAAAGAATGTGTTGGTGTTATCATTCCGCCTTGAAAAATAAGAGGAATTTCTTGTTTGGTAGGAGGAGAAGAACGAGATCTGCCAGAAGGAGAAGAACGAGATCTGCCAGAAGGAGATGAAAGAGATCCGCCAGAAGAAGAAGCTCCGCTGGGGCCAGCCTGCCAACTTAATTCTGTAAAAGAGAAAATAGAGATGAATTAATTTTAATATGACAAGAAAGTAATTGAAATTCCACGTCGAATCACCTTTAGCTGAGATATTGTTGACTTTTTAAAGAGAATATATCACATGTGAAGATTTTGAAAAAAAAATTGAAAAGTTTTTCGAGTTTAGTACCTCGACTTCAACTCGTTTCATGACATAGGAAAATTGTATCAAAAGTTTTAAATTTACAGGACAGATGCACGACATGCTGGGACAGTTTTTGCTGAAAAGCTAAGGAGTCATCTAAATGAGGGAGTTCAGGAAAATCTTCCTTTTAGGTGTTACCTTTTCTCTAAATTCCTGGTTCATTCAGAAATTTAGAATACTTACAAGCCATTTCTCCAAACTCCCAGAACTTTTTAGGTGAATTGAGAAATAACTAAAATTTAAACTCAGAATCAGAAGCGGACTGGAATCCACCAACCGGCCCAGTAAAAGTCTTGCAGACCAGCCCTATTTTACAGATATCAGGGTCACTTATGGAATCTCTCAAGATTACTAAATATTTCAAAGAATTTTAAGGAATTTCGGCGGATTTCAAGGGATTTTATGAGAATCCTGAAGATTTGAGTAATTATATTTGACGCCTCTTCCTCGTGATCAAAGTGTAGTACGCCTACTTCACGCCAATGTCGCCATGTTTTTCAAAGTATCCAACAAAAAAATAGTGTGAACCTCGCTACTTTCCGCGTTGGCTCAAAGTGTCATTGTTTCACTTCCGATCAAACCACATCGGTGACGATTTTCACACATCATGAGGAAAAGAAGAAAAATAACCTCATCCAGATCATCGAGTTCATCCAGCTCGACAGACAAAGAGGATTATTCGAGGAAACTGGTCGGAAAATTGCAAAAAAAATCGGAAGAATAAGAAGCGGGATCGGAAAAAAGAGTCAAATCATCAGAAGCGTCGTAGAGATCCTAACACAAAAAGCTTGTCAGATTCGTCATTCTCTCAGAGCTGTAAGTACATATATTATATAAAGGACCGCCTGGTTATTCAAATAACTCCAATATTTGGAGCAGAAACCTTTAGTTTCATGAATGAAACAATCAATAGTCATAGCACAAAATGAAAATCCGTGGCACGCCACTCTCGTTAGGCAGCGTTGCCAAATTTCGCTTCTCAGGCCCTAACCTGCGAGCACGTCATAGTTATACAAACTACAATACAGACATATCGTAGGTACTAGCCTAAAAACATATCACTAGCTCTAACCTGAATGTTATTGTTCTGTCAAAACAAAATTGAGGGAAAAATACTTTTCACACCACGCGAATCTTTTCGCAACTGTACAGAAATGAAGTTTGGTCATTAACCTATGGCTTTTATATTTCAGCTCATCAAGACTCAGATGAGTCAAACTCTTCTAAAGAAACTCAAAAAACTAATATATTCCACATCGGTCACAGAGAATCATCTAGATGAGCATGTTCTGCAAGTGACTGGGAATCGAGTTAACGAGGAGAGGACCCTAGGCCCTGCTATACCTGTACATGCGGATTTTGTTGTTCGTTAGGAGGACATCATCAAGCAAGGCCTACCATCTGATCATCAGAAGAAATTGATCAAAAACATCCACCCCCATCAAATGATCTGTTGATTGATCCGCCCAAGTTAAATGCAGAAATAAAGGTAGGTGCTAAGGACAAAGATGCCTTTGTTAAAAGAGATTGACGAATAGTCATGAAACAAGAAAAAATAGCAGCTTCTCTGGCAGCCATTGGCAAGGCCCTATAACTCTTATATGACAGAGAAGGATCTGCAGATGATTTACAGTTAATTGAGTACCTAAGCGATCTAAGCAAACTGCTCACAAATCTACATCATACAAATCTGTTGTCCGTAGGATCTTTGTCTTAGCATATGTCAGCGTCTCTCTGACGGATATACTACAGGCAACGCATATTGGTAACTTCCTTTCCGACGAGAAACTGGACGAAGCCCTGAAGACAGCGAAGGCATAAGAAGATTTGGCAAGGGAATCAAGGGGCCAATCTCGAACCCAGATAGACAAGCAGCCAAAAAACCAGAACGCCCCGTACACGTGCAGGGATGTCGGGTGGGCAGAAACAGAACCATCGGACACCGATAAAAAATCGGAATCAGAAGCCTTATTAAAAACACAGTCCACACCAGCAGAAGAAGCCGGAACCCTCTCGAAAACGTTGCTAGCTCCTGTGAGTAATATAGCTGATAGACTTTGTCGATTTCAGTCTAAATGAAGGGAAATCACAACCGATCTCACTACACTGTCGTGGATCGAGAGATATGATATTCCTTTTGCATCTTCACCGTTTAAAAATTCAGTACCCTGTCAAAGAGATTGGGCATCAAAGGAAAAACTTCAAGTTTCTCAATCGCTTGAAAAAATATTGGAAAAAGGTGCTGTTGCGGAATGCTGTACAGAACCAATTGAAACTTTTAGCTGCCCTCTTAACCTTGAAGTGCTTCAAAAAATTGTCAAGTGTTGCTTCACACCGACAATACTACAGCCATCTCTTAGATAAATAGAATGGGAGGAGTTCAATTTGAAAATTTGAATAATATCACAAGGCTTATCTGAAATTGGTGCGAGGCAAGGGGAATTTGGATTTTTCCGACTTTCATTCCGTCAGCTATAAATCGCTTAAAACCGGAGACCGAAATCGAACTGTCCAATCTTGTCTTCGAAAAATAGTTAGAACCTTTGGACAGCCAGAAATAGATCTTTTCGCAAGCAGAGAGAATGTGAAGTGCTCCAAGTATGTTTCTTGGAAGAAAGACTCTGACTCAATGGCTATCGATGCGTTCACAATCTCTTTTGCAGATTATTTCTTTCATGGATTCCCACCATTTTCAGTGATACTAAAGACCTTGCAAAAAATTAGATACGATAAAGCTGAGGGCATCATAGTGGTACTAAACTGGCCGTTACAATCACTGTGTCCCCTATTTAAGGCCGCCCTAATCTCAGACGTGGTTCATATTAAAGCTAAAGACAATGTTTTTGTCCCTATAGAAAGGAAGAAGCTTTTTGGAAGAAAGTTACCCTGGTGGCCGCTATCTTATTTGGAAGGCGTTCGAGTTAAGGGAAACACCATCGGCATCGATGAGAATTTCAATTTCATCCGTAGGCGAATCTTTCTTTGAGCAGTATGACTCTTATCTTAGAAAATGGTGGGATTTTTGTAAGAAACGGAACCTGGATTCGTTCTTGACTTTAGTTCCAGATATATTAGTTTTCTTATCATTGTTTGACAATGGGGCAGCACGCAGTTCAATAAACTGCTACAGACCAGCGATGTCATTGCTTGTTGGATCTGAGAAGGCCACAGATCACAGAATATTACGACTTTTTAAAGGCATCTTGAAATTGCGTCCCTCAAAACCCAGATACGATTCAACATGGGACCCCCAAATTGTACTCACTCATTTCTCGTCGTTACCCTCAAATGAGGAACTATCATCAAAACAATTAGCGAAAAAACTTATAATCCTTCTGGAATTAGTAACGGTACTAGGATGCAAACTTTCGCGAAAATCAGAACAAGTAACATAAGAACAACAACAGAGGGATTTGAGATTAAAACACCAGATTGTATCAAAACATCTGGACCGAACAAAATGCAACCGTGTCTGGTCTTTCCCTATTATATACACGAGGAAAAAGTTTGTACAGCCTCTGCACTAAGATGCTGTAAGTGGCGCATGAATATAAGTACACTCCTAGTACCACGTGCTCGAAAAATAAATCAGGGAGGAATTTCTCAAACAACCAAAACCTATGCAAATGGAGGGCGATCTAGCTCAAAATTGGAAGAAATTTAAGCAGAGCTGCAAAATATAGCCTCAGGCAACGGGAGTACAAGCTAAATTGGAACAGATGAGAGCGGCAGTGTGACGACATTGTGCGGCGGAACAAGTTGTGGAAATATTCAACACAGTGGATCTCATAGATGACAAAAAAGGAAACGCTACCATAATATTACAAAAATTGGAAGCACACTTCAGTCCGAAATTAAATCAGAGTTTTGAATGACACGAGTTTAATAATACGTAGAGCGCAGGAAGTGAATAAATCTTTCGACAACTTGCTCAAAGATTTAAAAATGATAGCAGCATCCTGTGATTATGGAGACCTAAAAAACAATCTCATCAGAGATAGAATAGTCTGTGGAATTTCCAACAAAAGGTCCAAAAATCGACTTTTGTTAGGAAAGAACCTAACTTTGGAGACGGCAACAGAAATATGCCGAGCAGCAGAACAGACAGAGAAACACCTAAAAGAACACTGGGAAGATTCAACGCTGAAGGAAGTCGAGGTCAACGCCATACATACAAAAAGGAATTTAACCGAGCAGACAAGGAGAGGAAAAATCAAGTACGTGGAAAAAATCAACTCATGCGCAAGGAATGTCTGCATCAACGAAAAAAAGAAAAGAAACTTGACAGGACGGAAAATGCTACAGATACGGATTCGAGAAACACGCTATGGATAGGTGTCCAGCCAGAAGATCAACATGTAATGCATGTAACAAACCAGGTCACTTCGCCAGGATATTTCTTACAAAGAAGGTAGGCAATATTAATGCTAACGAAACCAAAGATTGTTTCAACATTTGGACTAATAGAGATAGTGACAGCGATCCAGAATTTACTCTCAGTGCGATAGAAGTTACCGAATTGGAATACAGTTTAGATTCTATTGATAAGAATGATATGGAGGAAGAATGGTTTCAAGAATTTGAAGCCGAAGATATAAGCAGACCGTTTAAATTTAAACTAGATACGGTGGCACAAACAGACGCCATACCAGAGTATTTGTTTAGGGCTTGGAAATTACAGTAGAAAATTAAACCTTGTAAATATAATGTAATAAATTATGAAGGTTCGCCCCTGAAGGTAATAGGTCAGTTTGTGGTACGAGTAGAACACAAAGGTAAAATGTACGATCTAGATGAAGAGGATTCATAGTAGAAACTGAAAAATCAGGTTAGCCAGTTTAAGGTTTACCATCATGCACAAAATTAGACCTTGTACGCAGGGTTAACAACATTTCGCACGATAGGGGTACTTAATGGATAAAAGAATACAAGGATGTATTCAAAGGAGTAGGAAAAATGAAAGGGGAACCATTTTATTTAAAGCCTAAATCTAATTACAGGCCTGATATTGTACCGTGCAGAAGGGTTGCATTCGGATTGATGGATAAGCTAAAAACGGCATTGAAAAGAATGGAAAATGGGGACATTATTGAGAAAGCAGATGACAAAACACCAGAATTTGTTAGTCCTATCTTAATCAAACAAAGACCAGATAATGAAATCAGAGTTTGCATTGATCCTCAAGCACTCCAAAACAAAAGAGGAACATGACAAAATTTTACTGGAAGTCTTTGAAAGAGCTATGAAATGGGGAGCGAAATTCAGCAGGAAATAGTGTAAATTTTATGAGAAGAATGTAGAATTCCTAGGTCACATAATAGGATAAGACGGAATTCAGACAGACGAGGATAGAATCCAAAAAAATTTGGAAATGCCTACTCCTACAAGCAAAAATAACGGGAAAAGAATTTTGGAAGTGGTAACATTTGTAGGAAAATATATTCCAAATTTATCAGCAATAACTGTTAATATGAGAGACCTAACTGGAAATGATGTAATTTGGGAATGGACGGAAGCTCACAAACAGGAATTTATAAATTTCGAAGTTACGCTTCCAAATAGACCGATACTCTAGCGATACAATCCAGATGAACAAATAGTCTTATCAGTAGACAGCTCAAAAGATGGTGTGGGAGCGATAATTTTACAACACCAGGCTCCAGTGGCTTATGCGTCAAAAGCTTTGATGGAATCTCAGCAAATATATGCACAAATTGAGAAAGAGACGCTAGCAATCACATGTGGTTGCCAGAGGTTCCATCAATACTTATATGGCAAAGAGTTCATAGAAGAAACGGATCTTAAGCCACTGGAGACTATTTTCAAGAAACCTCTTAATAAATGCCCCTTGAGATTACAAAGACTCAGCTTAGCATTACAGCATTATGATTTGAAACTTATTTACAAACCGGGAAAATTGCTCCACTTTGCTGATGCACGATCTAGGGCAACACACGATGATAAACAGTTCAAATTAGAGGAAGATGAAGCTTTATTATACTTATACACAATGGAAAGTAATGAAGGTCTGAGTCCTAAGATGTTTAAAAAAATCGCGGAAGAAACATCAAAAGATTTTGATTTGCAAGAATTAGCCAAAGTAATAAAATTGGGGTGGCCCGATAGCAAAGAAAAAGTTGATGAAACAATAAGATTTTATTGGAACATAAGATATGAACTTGTTTCGGTAGAACGGTTTTATAGAAAGACATGCGCAAACTGTAAAAGAGTCAGACAACTCGAAATACTCAGGAATTTACGAATGTAAGCAGATGAAACAGAAAAAATTCTACGATGATAAAGCGAAAGATTCAAAACCGCTGAAAGTCAATGATCAGGTAGTGATTTTAAATCAACAGGGAACGTGAGAACCAGGCGTGATATTGAAATAAGATAAGAGGCCAAGATCTTATTTAGTGAGATTATACAAAAGCGATCTTACTTTGTGTAGAAACAGCAAGTTTTTGAGACCTGCAAAAATGGACAAGTTCAATCTCAATCAAGAGAAATTCAAAGAATTGTTAGAACATGAATTAGACAGGCAGAGACAAAATAATTGTAAAACCATTAAAGATAAAGTTAACACTGTGCAAACAACGATAATCAACAAGAAATAAAAACAAACGGAAGAACTGTTATCAACAGGCCGTCACTCAATATAGAGAACTTCCAATCTCCCGACAGCATACAAACCAGAACAAGACCAGGCAGGATAGTTAAGAAACCATCGAGATATAAAGATTATGTTTTAAAAGAAAAAGAGATGTAAAGGGCGCATAAATATGAGCACACTCCTGGTACAATGCACACACACACACACACACACACACACACACACACACACACACACACACACACACACACACACACACACACAC
>JAUMHM010079597.1:0-13718 GCA_032362435.1 Melikaiella ostensackeni
AAATTCACGGTGGAACGCATCGCTGGTTAACGTGGATTTAATCATTGATTAAAAAATAATCATGATTAGTTAACCATGGATTTAATCACAGTTGGTGAAACCGGCCCTAAATCTCGTAACACTTCCTCGAGAGAAATGAGTACATCATTCACTGAGCTGGAATCTGCTTCAGGCGATGGAGGATTCTTCAGGGCTCAAGAAGTCTGAATGAGCTGCGGGGCGGAGTTTAGCTCATTGACAACCATTTCGCTGAATCCTGCCGGGTTAATTGATTGAGATGCATTACCGAGAGATGAATTGTCCGTTGAAGGGGCCTTTTTACCCGATTTCGGCGATCCCCCCGATTTCTCTTCTTCCGCTTAGGTGGCAGAGAAACGCAAGTCCCCGGGTTTGACCCTGGTCGTGAATATCGAAGATCCCGAAATGTGGAAAAATTAGATTTACAGATCCTCTTGGCAGAAGACCAAGTGATATTGCGAAATTTGGCCAAAAAATTAGGATTTTCGATTCTCTTGACAGAGGATCGAGAGGTACTAGGATAATTTAAGTTATCAGATCCTCTTGATAGAGTACTGAGAGATATTAGGATGATTAGGGTCTACAGATCCTATTGGCAAGGGATCGAGAAAAGACGCAAAATTAGAGACATTCTAGATTCCGAATCCTCTTGACCGAGGACCGAGAGGTACTGGAATAATAAGGGATCTCCAATCCTCTTATCAGAATACTGAAAGATATCGCGAAATGCGGGAATTTTAGGATCCCAGATTAGATTTTCGATTGAAACAATTGGCTGAAAATTATAAACCGTGTTGTTTTTCTTTGTTTTACTCACGACACCTATTTATTGCTCTTAAAAAGAAGTCACAAAAGTTTATACTAGCAAACACAGTTTTATCGACCGCGCGGCTCTTGTTCCTTTCTAGATAACGAATACTAGAATCTAGATTCAAAAGAAGCGTCGTTCTCACTTGGTGTCCGCTGTGTGGCTACTGGCTCCGAACTCGTCGTGAACAAATACGTTCCAGCGGAAGAAATGTTCACTAGGGCATAATAAAGTTATCTGAAAAGTATAATTTTAATCTAACTAACCAATAAAAAGATACGTACATTCATCGAGCTGAGAACTTCAGAGCCTTTGTTTATATTTTGTTTCTGATGTCGCACCGACCCGACCGGTTCGCCCGAACTCGATTAGCGCTAATTGAGTACTTGTATTTTTTAAACAATTCGCTCAATTGAAGTAATACTTTTCAGGAAACTTTTTATATCTTCATGAAGGTAAATACATCACCGAAAGTGGCGGCTTTTGACACTAGGAAAAAATTTGTAATGCGCAAAGTTGATAATTAAAAAAAATTCAAAATGGCGCACATAAGGAAAATGAGACTGTTCCTAATTCGAATTTTATCAAAATTAAAAACTTTGCGCACAATCATTTTTTTAGTGCGCCGAAAGCCGCTACTCCCAACATGAACAATTATATTTCCATTATATTTGTGAAAATTATCTCATTTCGAAGGTTTCACAAGAGGTTTCCCGTGCAAATATCATGGGAAATTTCAAGTACGGTGCGTGAAAGTTTTAAATATTGACCGGTTTTAAGTTTTTTTTTTCAAAATTATTTTTTTGGAAATCCTTACCAATTGCCCGGTTAGCGCATTTACATTTCAAAACTTCGTCTAAATTAATCACTCAATTCTATGCCACAGACGAGGGTTTATTGTAATTCCATGGTACCCTGTGGCCACCCATCTCACGGTCGCGAGGCGTGGCCATAGATGTAATTTACCGCGGCCCTACAGGGAGCCAGTGTCATTTTCCTAAATGGTACTCGCTCCCAAAAGGATCCTGCGGTGGTTTTTCAACCAATTTTATGTATTAGAGATAAGAAAACTGCGTGAGGAGAGAAAGATGTTAAAAATCTCAAAAAAAGGACCTGACGTAATGAATGAACGCTTCCTTGATAGTATAAAGCCTAAAAAGTAAAAATTATCAAGCACCTATTCAATTTATTCAAATTATTCAATTACCTCCAAAATTAGTTTTCTTTAAGACATCAATACCAAGTTCAGAATCTGGGGTTTCATTCTCTGATGTACCATGATAATGATCATCTTCTTTTTCTTTCGAGCGAATTATGTCAGAAATATAATAGGAAGGCGCTTTTATCAAGGTACCTTGTAATCTTTCTCGCAGCGACAGTTTTTCCATTGCTTTCTGGAAAAAAAACATTTATTTTACTTTTATAATATTAAGGTAATCTCCAGAGATTTAGTGGAAAAAAGTAGATAATTAAGATTCCACATGTTTCTTCAATGTCATCTTACGTTACTAAATGCCTCCCTTCCGTGGTGAATACGATAAATTCTACAACACATGTTTGAAATACATAGATTTTCGAGCCTGCATGTCACATTTTCATTTGATGAAGCAAGCTTGTTACCAACTTCTTTTCCCTGTTCTTTTTCCCGATCGAAAACGGCTATGTTCGGCTAGCTTCATATAGGCTCGAAAATCCGCGTGTTTCGAACATGTGTTGAAGCCATGTTTTAAAAATAATTTGCCAACTTCTTATATCTCACATGTGTACATTTTTTCACTTACATTTTTATTCAAAAGGTGTATTTTTTTGAAGTTCAGATATCCAACTGGTGCAATATCACCTTTTGTCTGAACGATGCTTTCATACTCGTCTCTAAAATAAAATCAGTTTTGAATTAAATTGAAAAAGTGTTGTTTTGCTCGAAATCCTTAATTACTATAAACTTACATTACAATGCTTTTAATGAATAGTGGACAGTCCAGAGTAAATGTTTCATATTCGCCGCCTTCTCCACATACATTTAGTCCATATTTTTCTTTCTATATAGAACAAAGAACAAACTAGATTAACAGCAGTAACAAATTCACAGACTCAACAAAACATTAAGTATTTCGAACAGGTTTCTGAATGTATAAGTCGTTAGCAAAAAAATTGCACATAGATTATAAGAAAGCTTATTTTATTACGCATGACATAACGTACTCGGAGAAAAATGGAGTAAGCCTTTGGATATTAAGGTGTTTATTTCTTCTGATCAGATTTAGCAGAAAAATTCTGAACGTCAGGAGGAGCAGACCACTGTGAATTTACACCAACACAATGATGCACCAGGCAGAAAACTAATATTTTTTGTAACAAGTTAAATTTTAGTATTATATAATGAATTTTCGCACCATTGTATTCACAAAATTTTCACAACTATTTTAAGCCCAAGTGCAGCTTTGTACTTTATGAATTAAGCGAAATAGCACCATTATGATTATTACATAATCTGTTTACAGTTTTGTATATATATTGAGCTTTTAAAAATATCAAAGAATTACCTTGATTATTCTCGTGATTTTAAAATTATTTTTTGTGAATATATCGTGAGCTCAAGTTAAATAGCGATGGTCAGATACGAAAAATCCATATTTTTACCTTTCACACGTCATATTCTTGAGACTAAATTTTGTAGTTGGATCAGTGCTGCTTTATATGACGTTGGGTCACTATTGCTATAATCAATACTTTCTTTCACCTGCAACCTAAATTAATAAAATGCAAAACGTTTCATGTTCCACGAAACCCAACTAAGAGCCAAGCAGTGGCAAGATAATGCAAAACGTTGCATGTTCCACGAAACCCATCTAAGAGCCAAGCAATGGCAAGATACGAATCTACACACAAGTATCTGAGCATCGCGACATCGTGTCACCCTTAATATAACCAATACTTTCTCTCACCCGTAATCTAAATTGATGTAATTCGAAAACACTTCACGTATTGAATGTGAATACCGTACGCCCGGCTGGCATCTAAGCTATGAACCTCAATGACGAGCGATGATCAGATATGAATCTACACGGAAACGCCTAAGCACGATACTCCCGATTACAATTGTAATACTACCAAATTAATTAAATGAAAGTATACGTAAATATATGGTTTTCGCAACGCCCACCTCTAAAGTTGCACTTTTCATGCTTCTAAATTGTATCTGAAGGACCTTATTTCAGTAGTCTGTGTGTGAACAATTCTCTCGCATGGGCAGTTTGAAGATGACTTACTTTAAGCACTGCTGAAATTGATGCGCATGCGCACTTTCGAGATGAGGTACTTCAAACACTGATCGTGCGGTACCTAGAATTCGTGAGCAGTGGCGCCATCTCGCACTGTTTCGGAGAAGCTTTTAGTTAGTTTCAAAGTATCAGGCTATTTTGGAGCAGTCTTTGGCGTGCAGCTTTCGAGGTGGTTGTTGCAAAAAAAGGCGTGTGATACACGTGCGTAAAAGTAATTGATACTCGTGTGATTGCAGTATTCGCCTTCAGCTCTTCGCACTCGTCTTAGTTTTCGCAATCGCTTCGCTCGTGCGCTAACCTCCGACTCGTGCTTTGATCCTCTGGCCCATGATGCAAACGTCACACTTGATGCAATCACCTGTTTTACGAACTTGCATCGCAAATAGTTATTAATTAATAAAACCATTCTTATGAAAAAATATGTAAAAAGTATGTAATTTAAGGACCAGTAGATACTACATTGTTATAAATTTTAGCTTTTAATTGTCAGCTGTAATTTTATTACCAAAATACATAGCAAATCGTCAAAATTTTTCGATCTAAAACGTTTGTTTTTTAGTCACAGAGTATTTTTAAAGACTAAGGGACACTACGTTGTTATAAATTTTAGCTTTTATTATTTTCATTAAAACCAAAAGGGATTCATTAAAAAACGCTATGAACAAATAAATGGTTTTTACTTTTTCTCGAGGCTACATTCTTTATCTACATTAAAAACGAAAGGGATTCAATAAGAAGTGTTATTGAAGCAAAATACTTTTTAGTAGCCTATTTAATGTCGTATTTAAAATGTTTACCTTCTCCCTTCCCCTCACTTCCCAATCCCTTCCCTCATTTCTCCCTCCCATCTTGATCCCTCAATTTCCCTTATCCCCACTTACCATACATCCATCCCAACGTTTTCCCTACTTACTCCCACTTCCTCCATTTTACCCCCTTGCCCTCATTTCCCCTCCCCGCCCACCGCTTTAGGGAAAAAAGTACGACGGACTGACGACACCCTAAAAATGAACATTTAAGATTGTTAGACACATAATACGTAAAAAAATCGTCAAAATTTACATTATTTGGCCTAAAAATCTGTTTTTTCAATCATACAATACTATTAACGACGAAGGGTAGCGTGGGCGCGAACAATTTTTCTAAGTTTATGTGCTCAAGGCTTATTACATAGACCCAAAGAAAAAATTATTCACGCCAAATATAATTGAAAAACAAACGTTTTAGATCGAAAAATGCAAATTTTGACGATCTGTTTATGTACTTTGTTGATAAAAATTAGAGCTTACAACTGAAAGCTAAAATTCAAAGCTGGTCCTCAAATTACGTCTTTGTTTATGATTTCTTTATAAGAATCGTTTTTCTAATTAAACAAATTAATTACATACGGTGAGTACTTATGCACGCATTTTTACCCACTTGGAGTACATTTTCATTGTTTGCACTTCATTAAAAACTAATTCTTTGGAATTGACTATTTTGTTCGCTTTATTTATTCACATAGCGTTTTGCATTAAACACAATGAAAAATCGCATTCCTTACGTTTGTGAGAAATTTAATATTGAGTATTTCAAAAAAAAATTGAAGGCGGTTAAAAAGTACTTCCTGTAAACGGTTTGTCCGCGAAAATTCATTTCCAGACCACTGTGCATCGGTCCGTCAGAATCCCAGAAGTGAACCTGTTTCTTGTCATTAAATCGAGGAGAGAACCGAATCTTGTTGAGTGTTCATCAATTGAGAAGTCAAATATATTGTCGGCTAAATTAAGAAACAACTGTATTGTCAAGTGCGAATAATTCAAGGAGTGAATTGTACTTGTTGTCAACTGCAATACTGTTAACACATCTCTAATTCTGAAGAAGAAGCTGTCTCGACATCTGAGTCTCGTCAAGAGGCTATCTCTGTTCCTTGCATCGAATTTTCTCTAACTGGCGGATCACCAACTGTAAAGGTCGCATCCATCCTGCTTCACGAATCCGTCAAGGAGTATACTAAGTTCCTCTATAATCCTAAAATGAGTAACCAACAACCATTCATTTCAACTATATAAAATCTTTCCCCCTACACGAATCAATCAAGATTTTTCTTTCTTTAATATAGAGCTGCTTATCTTGGGAAATTCAACTGAAACTCTGACGTAGTTCAATGTGCTTTTAGTCTCAACATCATTAATCAATTATTATACTTTCTCTAGTTTCAACCTTTTATTACTTCAAGATGAACCATTAAATGCAGATTGGCACATAACAGATGGAAGCGCGTTCTTCCAATGGGCTCGAACCATACCTTAACAGCTTTACATCAACCTACATCGATTTTCCAGTTATTTAGAAAAATTCGCTAAATGATGTAACCAACGTAACTTTAGGGTTATATGCCGTAAAGAAGGTATCACTCCTCCACATATAAGTGATCATAAATTTTCCAATACAATACATTTTTCAATAATTTAAATATGAATATTGTATTGGAGATATTACTCTTTATTTGAAATCTTTTTACACATATTGTTTATTATATTGATGCTTTTTCAATTATATGATTGTTATTTTAGGTTTTTTATCAAAAGACTTGAAAAGGGCCTATGTTTGACCGATATGTCGCCATGTGATCTCAAATATATTTTCATCTGAATAAATGCAGATTTCTTTTATTCTAAAAGACCATTTGAAAACATTTAATGGTTCACCTTGAATCTATCAATCAATTTCCAATTAATTAAATCTATGTACAGTTGACTCTCACAAAGCGCCTTTTTCGCTAAATGCCTTCTCCTTCCACTAGCTCTAAATTCGGTAAGCGCCTTGAGCGTGGCATAAGGAGCGTGTGCGCGAGACGGTATCCAAATAATTCACCAATGCGTCTCAGCGATCTTTCTTGCCAAGCCCTAGTGGCGTGGCTTATCCAAGCGTGCGCTTTCTTGAGACCGAGGTCCCGAGAATCATGCGCTTTGTAAGAGTCTACTGTATTGTAATTGCATATATTATTCCTTCTCTCAAAATATTGGTTATCCCCGTCCCTATTTTCGATTTTCTTTGAGTTGACATTATTTTTAATTTAAGGAAATTTGAATAAAAACGAGGAATATTTTAAATCAAATTAAGGGCAATAACAATTCAATTGAAACGTAGCAGATATTATTTATATTTATATTCAACATTGAAATTTTGGCATATTTTTCATAGCCTACTGACCGGCTCGAGTTTATTATTTATATTTATATTCAACATTGAAATTTTGGCATATTTTTCATAGCCTACTGACCGGCTCGAGTAACTTCACATAGTCCATCTGTCTTCATCCGATACGAACGTACGAACTGTTAATTTTCAATTAAAATAGTTCAATTATTCTCTCAAAAAATGAAGATGAAAATAGGGTGGAAATTTTCAATTTACTTTGAGTGTATACTTTAGAGGCTCCAACAAACTGTAGGGCTGCTGTCCCAAACGAAAACCTGGCAAGTTGCATTTGCCTTAAGAAATACAGTCGCCCGTCGCACACTGATTACTCACACAGAGTTTACTCTTTTTTTGGGGTGTTTTTTCGGTAGAATGTGACGTCAGGGCATCTTGGCCGCCAGGGTCCCATGATCACCAGGCTCGGGTCAGTCACCCCCACTCTTTTCTTACACTTTCGCCGCTCGTACGCCTGTCCTCAAAATTGGTAAGCGACTCCGATTCCTGTTTGAACGAACGCATCATGTAATGGAGGAAAGGCTCACATTTCTCTTACTCTAACTTACGTCGCGTTTCTTTCTCCAAGTAATGGAGTTGTTATTCAAAGTCAAAGCTCTTGCAAACACCTAACGTGTTTGAAAAATTGTTACAACATTTTTGACCATACTTTCTTCATCTATTTCTTAGATTAGACTCTTGTTTTTCATAAGGAGATTTTGCAGTACTAAAATAATTACATATATTTGATTAATTCATTTTTTATTGAAAATGAATCAAATGGCGAGAATTATTTAATGATATTCAATATTTTTTTCCGAAACAAAATTAAATTATTAGATAGAAAATCCATTATATATCAAACTGCTAGGGTCAAGGGAGCCGCAGTCTTCTGGGGACCAGCATATGACTGTTTAAGACAGGTTTCAGACAGGCCTGAACCGTAGTCTTGGGTTGATATTTCTTTTCACGAGAGTACGAAAACATTCACAACTTTCACGTAGTTGTCAACTGTTTTGCAGAATTTTTATCTGACTTCGGATGAAAAATATCCTTGAGATTTACCGTGCATGCATACTTCAATTTTAACATCATCTATTGATTGTAAATATTACAACCACACTTCATTATTTGTATATAACAACTGGAGATAATACGAATTCGCCCATTGATGTGTATGTGTAGTTTGATTTTATCATTATCAATTGATCACAACATTTGATACATATTATATTTACACTGTATGTATTGTGATAGAATTCAACTTATGTAATGAGTCTTATACAACTTGAATAATTTACTTTAATTAAAAATTAATTAGATTTTCTTAAGAAAAAAATATTGAATATCATTAAATAATTCTCGTCATTGTATTCATTATTATTACAAAATAATTGACTAAATTTGTATGATTATTTTATTACTACAAAGTGCCCTCATGAAAAACAAGAGTCTACTCTAAGAAGTAGATAAAGAAAATATGTGGTCAAAAAATTTTGTAACAAATTTTCAAACACGTTAGGTGTTTGCAAAAGCTCTGAATTTAAATTACAACTTAATTAGTTGGAGAGAGAGAGAGAGAGAGAGAGAAACGCACCGTTAGAGTGAGAGAAAAGTGAGTCTCTCCTTCATTTCACGATGCGTTCGTTCAAATAGGAATCGGAGTCGTTTACAAATTTTCAGGAAAATCGTATGAGCGGGAAAAGTGTGAAAAAACAGTGGGGCAGACTGACCTGAGTCTAGCGAGCATGGGACCCCGGCGGACAAGATGCCCTGACGTCACATTTTAGCAAAAAAACACCCCGAAAAGGGTAAACTCTGTGTGAGTAGTCGGTGTGCGACGGGCAACTGTATTCCTTATGGCAAATGCGACTTGTCAGGTTTTCGTTTGGGACAGCAGAGGATGGTATTCCTATCGTTCCTTTTCATTTTTATGTGAGTACGTTTTCCTCTCTTTCCGAACTGGAAAATGTTGTCTTAATCGGGTTGAAAATTAATTCATGCTACAAGTAATGGAGTAGGTGAAGCCAGAAATAACACTGACTTTGAGCTCAGAATTCCCAAATCACACAATATTCATTCGATTTCATTGGAGTTCAATTTAAATAGAGAATACAACAATGGAGACGATACAGAGTTTTAGCTTACCTAGCTGCCTTAATTTTACCACTGAGAATGCTAACATTGGAAAAAGACGGATCCTTTTCCAGACTGTTTTTGCCTTTCTAGTGGGCCGAAATTCGTAGATTTTTTTGTTAATTGCTCTAGGAGTAATTAACTCTTGTCCTTTTAATTTATTTTTCGCCGCACACGCAACACGTACACACGCGACATCTATCTCTCTTTCAAACTTGCTTCCATGAGAAATAGATAGTGCAGTTTTATCTAGCCTTTTAAACTTTTATGGTCAGAGTATGACTTCAATCCAACTTTTTTTTCACAGGTCAAATAGGACGCGGCCACGATGCTCCCGGTACTGAACTTCTCCTTTATTAGTTTGCGAACATGGCATGAGACAATTGTCCAATACTGTCTTTTCTGGTTTACACGCAAATAATGAATCTGGGAAGTTGTTTCCTTGAACCGGATAGGACATGACGAAGACGCTTTCGTTACGGTCCTGCCTCCCGTCCGAAGGAGATGCATATTTTAAACTGTACGTTCAAACAGCCCGATTTCTGATGTTTATCAATTTCAGAGCCCTTGCACCTATTAGACCGTTCACTACGTGACCGAGATCCTACCAAAGATCTGACGTTAAAACACGATTAAAACGATGCTTGATATCAGTCTGAATAGGGTCGGAATGTAAGGTGTAGTAGACTTGCTAATCTTTCTGAATGACGAAAAAGTAAAGGGATGTTCCGAATCTCGGACGAACACAAATCTGAGTGGTTTCAGCTCGTGCCGGGTTGCGCAAGTAATTGCAGTAATGACTTCGGAACTTGGGTTTTGATAACTTGCATAAAGCTATTTTCATGGTCTCTCTGTCTTAGCGTATGTGAGACAGGAACTGAGTCAGCACTCTGTTAGACTTTGCAGCCTCGAGTCTTCTATGTGTTTTATAATCGAATTCATTTCGCAATCAAAATTATAATTACAGCTTCGAGGATTTCAATCAGAAAATAATGCTGATATTTATTACACTCGAACATAATTTTAATGTAAGCTAATGAGAGTCGAACAGATATGCGAAGAGTGAGATGGACTAGTGGAAGGTGAATGAGAAGGAGAGAGAAAGGGAGAAAAGGTAGCTATGGCCGGTCGAGGTACATCGCTTCATATTCCGCACGTGCGTTCTCGAGTTATAGAGAGACAGAACATCTGATGCCTATCCCATGACGGAAGGAGGAGTGAATAAGATGCTCGTATGTGTGGCGTGTACGAATGCTCACGTCGCTCGTGTGATTGCTCATGTTCCTTCTCCTTCCGACAGCGAAAATCATATTGCTCGCCTCGTGAGACTAACTTACTTTACAATGTTCCTTTCTTCATCCTTTTGAAATACAATGTACGAAATTATGTGAATTAATAATGAGTCTGAATTAACATAACGCAAAATAATAGTCTACGTTATATGAATTCAAATGAAAAATTAGGTCTACCCTCGATCGCTCGTAACATGGATAAAAAGGCACGTAAAAGATACAAATGCACGGTAGTACGTGAATTAGCAGAAGGAGAAAAATTGTTACAATCTAATAAAATCGCAGAATCTGTGCGTCTTGCCCACATAAATTAACAAAATATAACTAAAACACCAAAGTACCACGAATCTAACGAAACACTCAATGAAATACTTTTTTCAAGCAATAGTGAATGAAAGCACGTAATTATATCCGAGTTAACGAAATAGACCCTAAGTGTCTCATAATTTGTCGACAGCAGGAAATAGAAACTTCAGAACTGAGCACCGCGGTGAGAACATTTTTTCAAATGAAGGTGTATTAGTCAAAGACGAATGAAATAATAATTTTCGTACGTAGATTTGAGTGTGGTATTCGACATTACTTACAAAACAATTTTGTCTTATCGGTACTGCTCCATGTATAAATTCAATGCTGATTAGAGTTGATTTTGAAATAGAAAATAATATAATCAATTTATTACCGCTACTCTACTATTAGAGCTGTGACGAGCAGTACTCCGTCTACTGCTTGCCGAAAAACACTTCTCAACTCTAAAGTTCAAAATCATGAAATCATATTTTGCTTTTAATTTTCGAGGTGATTTTCGAATAAAATGTGTGAAATATAAATGATTTATAGTATTTAGATTGTAATGTACGAGTTTAGTCAATGACATGTTTTATTTTTCGAACAATTATTTAAATGTCTTTCTTAAATTTTATAGATGATAGTTGCGAGTTGAGATTCACTCCTAAATCAGTAAATCACATGTATGGGTCGTTTCAAATTAACTTCGAAATTCGAAACAGGTAAACTTTGCATTTCAAAGTTGTTATTATAATACATTTCTGTGACCGGATGCTTATGAATGCTTTTTCAAAGTGTAATATGGCTAGTGTCAAGAAATAATATTGAGTGGTTGGTTTTTAAACACCGATATGTTTTAGATGACTTGATGTACACATTCATCAAATAAATTAATTTGAATGGTTTTCCTTCAAAAATGTTATATAATATTCTTCAAAGGTATATTTACAAGATCTTCGAAACATATAAATTTAATATGATAGTACTAAACAGAATGAAATTCATAAAGTTGGTTGCTCTAAATTTGTCTGAAAAAGTAAAAATTACACACATTTTTTGACAGAGTTTTAATAAAGCATGTTTAACGTATTTAGTAACTAGATGTTGAAGAAATCCATCACAGTGTTCCTGAATGGGTTCAAAGTTCACTGAAATCAACGACAAAAACGGAAAACGTAGTTGTGTTCGCTATAGCATTCTCAACAAAAATCTGTTTTGAGCAAAATCGTATCTGATATTTTTTTCGAGATATTGATATATGCAAATTCTTAAAATTTTGAAATTATAAAATTCAGAGAAAATTTAAATCATATTATATATTTTCTTAAATTTTATTCCTAATTTATCAAAAACTATTTTTATAGGAGTTTACAAATTGTAAATTATTCTTTAAATTCGATAAAAATTATTAACGATATGAAGTAGAAAGTTATTAAAAGGTTTTGAATCTTACAATATCTTTATTATTCAATTATTAATAAATCCTTTACAGTTCTTTCTAACACATCGACACCTTATACTCGTAGCCAATTCTCTTGGAAGTATGACAAATCTCAGAACCTTAGATATGAGAAGATGAAAATTACACCACAGCCTTCTTCAATCTTAATATATACGCTGGATCGTCATATTGATTTTATACTTATCCCAAAACTTAAGAAAAATTCGGTGGATTGATTCTCCAGCTTGCACGGACCAAAAACCAAATCCATCGCCATCGAGAGATTGCAGACATTGTTCGATATGCCTCAAGAGAACATGCATTTTTAAGGTTTCAGACACTTTCGTTGCTGGCAAATTTTCTTTCAACTCTTTAAGGCATACATTTAATTCCGGCTCAACTTTTTTTGTTGCAAAACAACACTTAACCAATTTATCCAAAGCATTGAAAGTATTTACAAAAGGCGTAAGTTTAAGCTTTACCTCTGCACCTTCACAGATATCAGGATGATATAATTTATCAGCCTCTTGCAAAAGTACTCTACACGCGTTACCCTGAAATACTCCGCCATGATAATTCTATGGAACGAGTTTTAATCCTTTTGGCTACAAGAGAGCTGTATCTCGACCAAGAACGTCGACTAAACCATCCCAAAACAAATGGTTGACAAATCCTTGCAAAATGTGGAGTTCTGGGATAATGCATTTCTCGATCACGCAAGTTTTGTCATCTTCATCGAAGAACGGTGGGTGAATGGTGCTGTTACAATCTTTTGCATTTTTCTTTTTTGCTCCCATAGAACGAAACGATTCGTTTGAGGGTAACGCGTGTAGGCTACTTTTGCAAGAGGCTGACAAATTATACCGTCCTGATATCTGTAAAAGTATAGAGGTGAAGCTTAAACTCACGCCCTTTGTAAATGCTTTCAAAGCTATGCATAAATTGGTTAAGTGTTGTCTTTCAACAAAAAAAGTTGAGCAGAATTGAATGTATGCCCCAAAGAGTTAAAAAACTTTTTTCCAGCAACGGAAATGTCTGAAACCTCAAAAATGCATGTTCTCTTGAGGCATATCGAACAATGTCCGCAATATCTCGATGACGATGGATTTGGCTTTTGGTCCGAGCAAGCTGGAGAATCAATCCACCGAATTTTCCTTAAATTTTGGGATAAGTATAAGATCAATATGATTGACGATCCAGCATACACAGTAAAAAAAGTAGAGCTCCGGAGCCGACTTTTCTTAGAGCCAAAAATTTTAGTATCAAAAATCACACTA
>JAUMHM010079608.1:0-13718 GCA_032362435.1 Melikaiella ostensackeni
CTTACAAGCCCTCTCAGCCTCTCATCCGCTACAACAAAGTCAATCATACTGTGGCTTTCGCCTCTGCACCAAGTATATATGCGGATCTTTTTATGTCTGGACCAAGTATTCGCAATACACAAGCCTTTTTTTAAGCATAAGCTAATCAATTTATCCCTGTTACCGTTCGTTCTTGGGTCTCCGAAATTGCCCATTACATTACATTATATCCTTTAACAAGTCCCAGAAGGTATCTTTTACATCCCTCTTGTCGCCATCAATTGGAGCGTAGCACGCTATAATAAATAGTCTTCTGATTCCCACTTTCATTCTAACCTATAGTAATCAAGGCGATACACATTCATACATTTTGACATGTTGTTTTGCTCTCTCATTCATAATCAGACTGACTCCTTGTGTACCATATGATTCATTATCTACTCCTGACCAAAGTTCGAGTCCCTTCTCTATGTTTCTTACTTCACATCCCTTCTTCTTTGTTTCTTGTACACATAAAATATCTAGCTTCCTCAAGGGTATGTCTAACAGGAGTCACGTGACCATACTAATGCTCGATTTTTAATCTTTATTTTTGGAACGATTTACTCTTTTTGTAAATAAAATATAGCTCTGAAACTTTGGGAAATTCAAAAGGAAACAGTAGCTTACGTTTGTATACATCATTTGGGTGGAAATTTGTAAAAAAAATTTTTCGAAGAAATTTAAACTGGAGCATCGTCAGATTTTTTTTTAGCAACTTATATCCAGACGAAAAGAGATATCAAGTTGAAATTTTCGAAATGACATAAACGGCACGTTTTCGGCACAACGAAGTAACAAAACACCTTTTATAACAACAAAAGTCATACTTTTTAATTGTCCGTAAAGTTTCTGTTACATAACTTGCAACAAAACTTGCAAAAAAACTCAAAATTCGCATACCCAGCAAGTATTCTTTCTTATAAATTTGTTTGAAAGATGAAAATAACAAATCGTCTTTTCTAACAACAAAAGTCACTCTTTTCCATTCCTTGCAGAGTTTCAGTTACATAACTTGTAACAAAACTAAAAAAAACTAAACATTCACGAAACCAAGCAAAAATTCTTTAAAAATTGGTTAGGAAGATAAAAATAACAAAACACCTTTTCTAACAAAAAAATCACTTTTTTCGATTCCTCGCAGAGTTCCTGTGACACAACTTATAACAAAACTGACAAAAAAATTGAATATTCGCAAAACCAAGCAAGTATTTTTCATTCAAAATTTTGTAGAAAGATGAAAGTAACAAATCACATTTTCTAATAACAAAAGTCTCTGTTTTCGATTCTTCGCGGAGTTTCTGTTACATAACTTGTAACAAGAACTGACAAAAAGCTGAATATTCGCAAAACCCAACACACATTCTTTCTTAAAATTTTTTATCAAGATTGAAATAACAAAACACCTTTTCTAACAACAAAAGTCACACTTTTTCATTTCTCGTTTCTTACAGAGTTTGAATTGCCCATCGAAACGATATATTTATATTTCAATACAAATCAGTTAAATTTTCTCTAAAGATAATCACTGGAATACAGTCGGTAAAAGAAGTTTCACTGACTGCGTCAATGAAAATTGTACTGAAATGATGAAATGCATTGAACTGACCCACTTCTAGCTACTTCACCAGTGAAATCTCACTGATTCAAACATAGCGAGCAAAATCGAATCGAAAAGAGTGACTTTTGTTGTTAGAAAAGGTAATTTGTTATTTTAATCTTTCTAACAAATTTTTAAGGAAGAATGTTTGCTTGGTTTCACGAATGTTCAGTTTTTTTGTCAGTTTTGTTACAAGGTATGTAACAGAAACTCTGCGAGGAATCAAAAAGAGTGTCTTTGGTGTGAAAAAATGTGTTTTGTTATTTTAATCTTGCTAAAAAAATTTCAAGAAAGAATGTTGGCTTGGTTTCGCGAGTGTTCAGTTTTTTTGTCAGTTTTGCTACAAGTTATGTAACAGGAACTCTGTGAGGAATCGAAAAGAGTGACATTTGTTGTTAGAAAAGGTGTTTTGTTATTTTAATCTTTCTAGAAAATTTTCAAAGAAGAATATTTGTTTGTCGTTTCGTTATTTTCATCTTTCTAACCAATTTTTAAAGAAGAATGTTTGCTTAGTTTCGCGAGTGTTCAGTTTTCTTACAAGTTAAGAAACAGGAACTCTGCACGGAATCGAAAAGACTAACTTTTGTTGTTAGAAAAATTGTTTTGTTAGAAAAATTGTTGTTATTTTAATCTTTTTAACAAACTTTCGAAGAATAATATTTCCTGTGTATCGCAAATGTTCAGTCTTGTGTCAGTTTTGTCACAAGTTATGTGACAAAAACTCTGGGAGGAAGCGAAAAGAGTGCCTCTGTTGTTAAAAAAGATGTTTTGTTGTTTTAATCTTGCTAAAAAAATTTCAAGAAAGAATGTTTGCTGATTTCGCGGATGTTCAGTTTTTGGTCACTTTTGTCACAAGTTATGTAACAGAAACTCTGCGAGGAATCAAAAAGAGTGACTTTTGTTGTTAGAAAAAGGGTTTTTGTTACTTTAATTCTGTTAAAAAATGTTTGCGAGAAGGATTCGGAATTTAAAAAGTTTTGGAGGTTTGAACTTTGCGTTTTGCAATAAACAATGGGAGTGCAACGACTCGACGGGGAATTATCTATTACGGAAGCTGAAGTGTGTCGTCAAAAGACACACACTATCTTAACACCCGGTATATCTTAATGAATTTACCAATTTTCAGCAATTCGTAGAAATTTAATTGGAAAAAAAACATTAGCGTTTTGTATTACAAAACGAAACCTCACGGATTCCGTTTTGGTTTATGCTGAGATGCTTGCAACTACTTTTTTTTCTCTCCTTTTCTTTGATATTCTAAAAATCAAAAAGAGACACGCGAACAAGGCATACCGCGGGCTGACTGAAAAAGATTTGAAAGTGCGTTTTCACAAGCCGCATTTTCGAAACTGTTCTCTAAGAAAATGAAGAGAGAAAAAAAATTTCGTCTTTGTCATTTTCAATGTTCTTTTTCTCCTCGATACTGGAAATTGTTTTACTCTTTTTGCGAATACTAATTTTGCATTCAGAATCTTATATATAGTATTTGTCACTTTAACTGCTAAACAATAAATCCTTCGCTTTATGCACAAACTGCATTTGAAAGTAGCGTCTGTTGTCATGACAAGCGTCAATTTTATCCAAAAAAAAAGAAATAAAAAACTTGTTTTCAAATCAACGTAAACTGCAGTTCAATTTTTCTCTATACTTTTTGGACGCTTTTGGTTTCCCTTTTTTTTCTTCCCATTATATCTTTTAGTCTTATAAGGACAAGACATATGGTTTCAATGATTTTTTTTATGCGAATCGACTGTAACTCTGCGAAAAGAATGAGTGGATCCTTTTTTTCAATCATTATTTATCCTGAAATTTGTTGAAATCGGAAGCTTTTCCAGACACTTGAAATCTTTTTCTTTTGCAATTCATATGCATATCATATTATTTATATTTTTTTTCAATTTCCCTCTTGCTGGACATTTTTCCAAACTTGACTTCTCACTACCTGGATTAAAAAACATATTGATAATAAGAATTATAAAATTTGAAGTGCAACACTTGTGCGTATAGAAAGAAAACCCTATAATTTCAAGTAATTTTCACCGTGTCGATGAGGACAGAAAAACCAAATGGTGTTTTTATCCAGTTGTTATTTTCATAATTTAAAATTTTACTTTTTTTGAGTAGCAGTAGAAATCATTTTTACATATTCCTCAAATTTTTATCGAGTTAAATAGTGTCCTAAAGTGCTTGCAATCATTTGAAAACAGAATTTTGAAAAATTGGTCCTCATCCGCCCAGTTGACATATTTTCATGTGTCTTCAATTTAAATGAAAACAGTTAAAAATAATCATAAATAATGAAGAAAGAATTTTTAATTGCAAACTCACAGTGTGTGCTTGCTACAGTTAAAATAATCATTTTAAACTGTAGAATATAAATCTGAAAGCAATTTGAAGAAAATATTTGTAATTAAACATTTTCCGCAAACAGCACACAATTGTTACCTCCTAAAGAGCGAACAGGCCAAATGTTTTATTTAATTTACTTTAGGAGAGGATTTGTATTTTGAATACGAAAGTGACGACTGCTGAATGCTGCTTTACCCTCGGTTGTGTTCCTGTGAAAGAAACAAGACTTATGCATTGGAGGGAGAGCAAATACAGGCAGAGAAATGAGAGGAGAAAGTGTAAGATTGCTATAAGTCTTTAAACTTACCTATGAAATTCATTAGGGATGTCCTTCTCAATATATCCGAGATGATGCTGGATTCCTCAGATGTTGTGACAGATAGAGTCCTCGAGTTAGGGTGGCTGATACTTGCTGGTATCTAAATTTGGTCTAGAGACTGAAGCCTGGAGAACCGTACTGATTTTAGAGATGGATGCTGAGATTTTAACTCAACTTCGATTTAAAAAGGTCGACAACACTGAGTCAAGGGTCGAAATAGTTGCTGAAGAAATCGGCACTGGTTCGGAGACTGACTGAGGACGTGACCCAAGAGAAATACTGAGTTAGAGTGTAGAGTAGAGGGAGATTTGATCCACCGCATTATGTTATTTTATGACCTGGGGGTGGTTGAGAGTTTTTTCCTCAAGAAGGGATGTATTTGGAGGTAAAACGTCCTTCATGCAGATACTTCTCTAGGAGGGGATGCGTATGGGGCTCATATTGATTACACGTGTCCCTTTTCAGTTCCGCCTGGCTAATTTATTTGTATAAAATTTCTAAGAAATATCCCGAAGTTTATCAGAATTCGTAGGTATCGTTTTTATTTACCTACGTGTCGGCCTATTATCGATTGGCAACTTTTTGTTTACCCCGCCTTTTAACCTAAAAGCGACAAAAATCATGAAACATGATTTGCTACAATTTGACAGTGGTTCTGCCTATTCTAGAAGTGACTGACATTTTCAATCCACTTTTCTAAGAAATGTTTAGAGGAAAAAAAGGGATGTGAGCTGAATAGGTCACGACGTGGCATTTCCGCCCCACTAGCTCGAATCATGGGAGTGAAACTACCATGTTCGAGTCTGATTACAATATTTTTTAAATTTTTAAGAAAATTTTTTTTTTCAAGGAGAAAAATTTGTAGAGGGATATATCACGTAATACGTGTATTTTTGACATAATCTAAGAGTATATATAACATTTAACATATCGTGTCGTCACAGAAATGTGAAATTTCGCCCTCCTCAAACTCGAATCATGGGGTTGAAATCACCATATTCGAGTCAATTTTATAAACTTGAGAGAAAAAAAATACATTGATATGAGTTTTGGGAAAGATATCACATTTTCTAGAATAATTGTGAACAGAATACATAAGTAATATTAGGTCTTTAAAAATAGGATATATTAAGTCGTGAATAGAATAATTCGGAATTTTAAATAATACGATAAAATAACCAATATAAATTTAATAACTCTACAAGTGTTCTACACTCTCTTATTTCAATAATCGCGAATTTCAATGAAAAATAAATAATTTGAGGTATGAGATTATTATGAGGTAAGCCTGATCATACTTAATTTTTATGCGTGAAAAATTTTAGCAGTAACAAACACATGTCATGGAAGAAAAAAAGTGAGCTTTTAAATTTACATTCCTATAAATCCGGAGGAATTAGAGATGAAACTTGCTTACCGATAATAATCTCAAGTTTTGAAGAGAATTTTTTTTGCGAATCTAATGTCGCTGAATAACGAAAAGAATTTATTATTATTACGCGGAAGATGTATTAGTTTTCGAGCCTCGCACAATATTCGCTACACGTATACTTTTAAGCTCCGAGGAACATTATTCTATATACAGACACTGTAAGTTTGAAAAATCCACACAAGATTGTTGTGTAAATCGATTTATATTTGATAAATTCCTCTTACATAACATTAGTTGTTTTATAGTATTAAACAGTGTGTTATTTCTGCTGACTACTGGTCATAATTATTTATTAATAGACTGAGAGATCCCTCAGATCATGTGACGTTTTGACTACACATCAGTAGTCCTGTTGAAAATACAAAAATGATTGACCTCATAACCTATAAAATTACATAGCAACAGAGTAACAGTTGAAATAATAACATATGATATTAGTAATTTCTTATTCTTTAAGAATGAAAAGATGTGACAATGGAAGAGATTTAAAAATAAATATGTAAGCATACCTGCGTGTTTGATAGAAAACTAAGGCATCAAACAGCTGCGAGTAAAAAATTTTCTTACAGTTAAACGTTGCATTTGGTTACAATTATTTTATAAATAATTTTGTGAATAAGTTGCAGAGAAGTTAAAAAGATTATACTTTCTTCAGACATCGCCCGCACGCTGGACACAGTATTTCAATAAATTAATATAAATAACCACATTTTGAACGCAAGTTCGTTCTGTGTCAACGGCAGGCGAAGTGAGTCAAAAAATGTTTGAAGCGAAAGGCATACATAGAGACGCAGGAATGCTGAGTTATTTCCAATATAGGTATTAATTAATTAATTAGCCTGGTCGATGAAATGACATCAATATTTTAAATAATACACATAGTTACGGAATGAGTTCATATTTACGATGACTTACATTATTTGCAGTTAGTTGAAAGTATAAGACTATTATAAATACCACTAATGCTATCTATATCCGATCCTAAATTAACAGTGTTATTATTATTTTTAACAATATGATACATTTCCAAAATCAATCTTTTATAGTAAGACGATTCTTTAGATAAAATGACAAAATTTTCAAAATCGAAAGTTTGCTTATATTCTATTGCATGTTTGGCTAAAGCAATAGTACTATTATTAGAAGTACAAGATTTTTCATGTTCTTTAATTCTTGTTATAATATATCTCTTAGATTGCCCCATATAACACCACAATCTTTGCAATTGATTTTATATACTGTATCTGTGCATTTCTCAATAGGAGTTAAATCTTTTTGGTTACTTAAACATTTTAAAGCATCTTTAATTGGTTTAAAAATTACTCTTAAATTGTAGTTTTTAAGAAATTTAATGTAAAATTTGGAAAATCATGGACAATATGGAAGTACGACAGTCTGATCAATATTAAAGTCATTATTTTGGTTAATAATATTATTATTATTGTTATTAATTTGAATTGTGTGTTGATGACGTTCTATACGTAGGGTAAGCCTATTCTGGTTTCTGGGGCTGACAACTTTTTTTGTGGAGCTGTGATTATTAGAAGCGCAAGATTTTTTATGTTCTTTAATTCTTGTTATAATATATCTCTTAGATTGCCCATTATCGTCGTCTTAGAAGCAGCATAACACATCTCATTTTTGCCATTTTGAGGTTTCAACAGTTTTTAAATAATTTAGAAATTATTAATTTAATTAATTAGTAATTTTAGACAATCAAAACAAAGAAAAGGTGAATTTAGGGTAACTAACGCACGCTAAAAATCATGTAAGTATAAAAAGAAGAAGAATAAACAGTTTTTTGTGCGTCCTGAAAAATAGGGTCAAATCAGTTGTGTCATGCTGCTTCTGAGACGACGAATTGCAAGACTTGTAATCCAAACTTAAAGGCCTCTTTATTTTCTTCTCTTTTCAGGACCTTTCCTGAATATAACTCAGTAAAACTTCTACTGTTTTAGAAGTCGAATGTGTGAGCACATTGCTCAATTCCCTATTTGAAATTTCGAGAGAATCCATATTTTATTACAGAACGTCTTAATCCTAAGAAATTTCAAGTAACGTGAGAATTGCACTCAATGGCACATCCAGTAAGAAAAACTAACCTATAAAAAACAGTTCGTAAGAACGACTATACTCGCAACAAATAAAGCAAACCAAAATACAACAAAATAAACATAAGATTATTTGGTGCTCCTATGAGTACGTGAACAAGTAATAGTACGAGAAATACAGAGGGCGAAATCTAAGGCGAGATACTAAATCAAAGAAATCGTAAGTGATAACAAAGTCAAAGTGAACGTGAAAATGCACTCTGTGAAGTTAGTGCCATGTGGTGCCGACATTCATTTGTTTTAGGAAGAAACACGTGAAGGTGGGGATTGAGAACAAGTGAATGCCGACTTTGGTTGTGAAATTAGCGTCAGTGATTGACTGTTACGTTAATTTTAAATATCCCCAAGAAACACGGAATTTTTTGTTCACGAATATGTGAAAGGACAAAAATTTGTCTAAAAAATTATTAACGACAATAAGAATAGTGGATAGTTATCAAAGTTTCTAAAAAAAGTTTAAAAATTAATTATTAACAGTTGGTTATGATGAAAAAACCAAGTTTTTATGTTTAGAAATAGCCGAAAAATGCATTTGTTAATTAATTTTGTTCACACAATTATCAATTGTTATCAACCGATAGCACGGAGCGATTACTACATAACAGTCTGCTAATACCCTAAAGAAACGCAATTTTTTCCTTAAAAAATACCGAAGATGATAAAATTTTTTTAACAATTATTGTTAACAATAAAAATTTTTGATTGTCATATAAGCTCCCTAAAAGTTTAGAAATGAGTTATTTACACCTCATTACGTTGAAAAAACCAAGTTTTTACCTCTAAAAATAGCTAGAGAGTGCATTTGTTAATTAAACTTGTTTAAACAATCATCACTTGTTATTGGATAAATAAATCTGATAATTTTGTGACATTTTCGCATAATTTTTGGCCGATTCAATAGGAAAAACTTGATTTATTTCAACATAACTACCTGCTATGAATAATTGTTCATGAAATTTGTTTATAAAATAACAATTCATTCATTATATTTCATGAATTCAATTAGAAAACGGCTTTCGTCTATAAATTGTTCAAATTTAGTGCAAATCAATTCACAAATCACTGCCCATTCCCATGAATCCATTTTCACTTACTTATTTGTTTATAACAAATTCAATAAATTTTTTAACAATTTCTAAGCTATTAGACAACTTTTCCAGATAGTTGCTTCATTGATTCTAGGTATTTTGGATCGAATCTAAGTATTTCTCGAAAACTGGTACTCTTCTAAAAAAAAAATCCATTTTTGTTATTGAATAGAAAAAAATAAGAAACTTTTTTTAAAATCAGCCCTGGCCGATTTATGCGGAATTTTATTAGCTTTAATTTCAAAAAAAGTTCAAATCGATTCAGAAACCGCTTCTGAATATCAATTTGTCCAGAGACATTTTTTTTGCCCCACTGTGGCGTCGATGCGCGTAAATGGCGGCGGTGAACGTTCCGGCACCACGGGAACGAGGAGGAGACCACCGAGGGCGGGTTGGAGCTTGCGATAACTATAGTTTACACCCTGTAATTACCCCTGCGGAAAATGCCTCATTCAGCCTTATTTAAAAAAGGCTTGTACCAGGCCCTGATCAGGTTGCCTGATTTGAAAACTTATGTAACGGCCCTGATCAGGTCCGAGTAAGGCTCGGATAGACTGCCCTTATTATTAAGTAAAGCAACCTGAATAATATAGCATTTACGGCCCTGATCAAGTCTGAATAAGGCCTGGATAGGCTATACTTTTTAATAGGCATGGCAGTCTGACTTATACCGTATTCACGGCAGCCGCTTGGCCCTGACAGGATACGGATAAGAATGCCTTAACTGATGTTCAGGCGTACCTTTATTCGTCACAAAAAAATTCTAAATCCCATCACCAGAGATTTTTTTCAAACCGAAATTTTTCTTTGAAAACAAAGGTTGTATTGTTATAAAATGTTCCAAAAAAATTTTTTAACATGAGATTGTTGACCCATTTTCTGAATGTTGAACTTTCCAAATAAACTTTAATTTTAAGTTCCATCATCATATATTGTGTTTTGGAACATTCACATTCTATGCATATATGTATGATTTCTTATTGTCTCAAGCTATAAAAAACATAATCTGACACTTATGTAAAAAAATTTTATTTATTTAAATTTATAAAACATATACTTGCTGTATTACATTAATATCAAATAATTCAAAGAAGTCAGATATTTCTTTCATTAATTAAACCTATTAAAAAAAATACTTTATATTTATCTGTATAATTATTGACAGTATTTATTGATTCCAAATAGGCCCGCGCTTTTCGGTGCATGAGTAGTTGCAAACGTGGACACCCTTAGCCTCACTGTCATGCGAAGCCGCCAATTTACCACTTGCACAGCTGTTTGCAACGCTCCAACGCTGTGACATGACTGTATCGGCTTTTTTCTATTTTCACGCATATTCTAGCCTGTATTGAACGAATGTAAATAGAACCAAATAAAATTAATGAAAATAAGTGCGGTGAAAGATTTCGATTCAAGTTAAAGTGAAATCAGTGTCCATAGGGGGAAAAAAATAATTCCTCAAGCTAGAACATGCTTCGTATTTTTCTGAGTGCGATTATTCCCTCAAGTATTTTTGAAAATGCGAGTAATACAAGTAAACCAGTGTATGTAAGATTCAATTGCGATACAGTCGTGTACAAGGAATGTGCAGCTAATAAAGATATTCAATTTTTAGGTTAGGGCCAATTTATTGCTCTTTCGAGGCCGGCGGTGCAACCTACCTACATGATGATTTGATAAAGCACAAAATACAGGCCTGGAAAGAGCCTTAATTATTTGAAAGGCACAGAATAGGGTGTCTGGCACGAGCCGTGTAAGGTTGCCATGCACGGCCCTTTTTATTTCGAGCGTGACGAAACACTATCAGGGCCTGATAGGATTTACTTGTCCGGGAATTAAATATGATAAGGCAACCTTTGCAGGACCTGGTACTGCCGGGATTCAAATTTCCACATGGAAATATTATCATGTTTAAGAGAAGGGGTGAAAAAACAGTATACGACATTGCCTCAAACGAAGAGAGGATAGAACAAGTTGATGAGTTCGTGTATCTTGGAAGTTTATTCACTGATGACGGAAAGATAGATGCAGAGATATCCAGACGTATAAATGAGGGTAGAAGGATTATCGGCAGTATACAAGCTATTGCTAGAAGTAAAATTGTAACAAAGCTAAAATTGCACCTACTATAATATATGGTAGCGAGACCTGGACGTAACAACAAAAGGATAGGAGTAAAGGGGACTCGGTTGGCATGCAGGTCCTACGGAATATGTGCGGTAAAACGCTAGTGGACAAAGTCAGTAATAGGTGGGTTCTCAAATAATGTGGTGTAGAAGAAAGATTAATTGACAAGAGGGAAATAAATGTGCTGAGATGGTATGGTCATGTTGAGAGAATGAATGAAGAACATCTAACAAATCAAGCGTATTTGGGTAAAGTGAGTGGTAACGTACCCAGAGGTAGATCGAAAAAAGAAGGGTTGGAATGTTTAAAGGAGACTCTGAAGCGAAGAGATATAAGGAGTCGTAGAAACACAAGAGCACGCATGAAACGATGTATGGATATAACGGAAGCAAAATATGTACGCAAAAATAGGGATGTATGAAGGACAATTGTTTATGAGAAAAAGAGTGATGCCTGAAGCGAAAGATTTTGGATACTAATGGGCCCGCATGAAGAGGTTTTCTTAGTGGATTAGTATAATGGCCTTGTGAAGTTCTTCACCTGGGGTGATTGGTAGACAGATTGATCAGCGACCCGTGTCGGAGCGGTGTTGTGGGACGAGTCTGTCGTTTAAATGAACAACACGCCACTTCTAGATTGATCTAATACCTATCTCTTCTCCTATACATCCCTTCCTACCCTTACCATATAAATTCCTTGGTCCCCGGTAGTATAACGAGACTTAAGCCGAAAGAGTTACGCTTACCCCGAAAGGGATTTGGCTTAATGGTATAATAATAATAATATGCAGGGTGAATTATGGCCGACTGCCTGTACATACCTTGGTTACGCTAAGCGAGAGGTCCTGCAGTTTTTGTCGCCGATATTGGCCACAGAAGCATTGATCAGCGATTTATCAATCCTACCACAACATCAGCCGATGCTACTTCCGGTCACAGGCTACCAACAATTTGGCAAATATTAATAAATACATTTTTGAACGAAAATATTTTTGAATTTATAATATTTGCTAGGCTTCTTAGTATAACTTATTATATTTAAAAGATCCCCCAATTTTTCGACATCCATCGTTTTTGTTTTCCATTTTCGACATCGTCATTTAATTCCTTCAATATGCGTTAAATAAAAATATAATTTTTTTACCCAATATTAGGTTACTTTTCTGTATTTTTTAGATTAAATGTTTTATTTATTTATTAACGTTCAATTATACGAATAAGAATAATAATGAATCGCGACAAGAATTATTTAAGAATGAACCAGTTTGAATAGCACGCGTTCAGCAATGCAAATTCTATACTGACCACGATGTTCTAGGAAAAATACATTGTTCAAACAAACATACATTTTCTAATCAATTAGCAGTAAGATAAGAAAGTAAAAATGAGAAAAAACTAATGGAACTTATTAAAAACATGCAAAAAAACATTGGGTTGAAGTTTCAGACGTCTAGTCTGGAAATTTTTGAAAAATATATTTGTTTACCTAAATATAACAAAAAAATGTTCCGAAAAAAAATTTCTATGCATATTTAGGAGGTATAGGTAATTGAAATGTACTTGAATGTAAAATGAATAATACGTTCTCAGAGAATCAATATTTTCTAATAAAACCACGCAAGTATGCCATGTTTGACCATCGGCGATCGAAAGCTATGGGTCCGAACGTTTAGAAAAAAATTATTCCCAAAATTTTGGTTTGCGAAAGACAGTCAAAATGAACAAAAACTAACCAAAAAAGTCCAAACACGATCAATGACAGTTGATTTTCGAAAAGAACCAAACATGTGTACCACTTTATACCATGAGCGATCGAAAGCTAGGAGTCCGAAGGTCTAGAAAAAAAATATTGACAAAAATTTTGGTTTGCGGAAAACAGTCAAAATGAGCAAAAACTAACAAAAAAAACTCCAAACACGAACATTGACATGGTCAATTTTCGTGAAGAACCAGGCAAGTGTACCACTTTTAATCATTGTCGATTAAAAGCTAGGGGTGCGAATGTCTACAAAAAAATTATGCGAAACAATTTCGGCTTGCGTAAGACAGTCAAAATGAGTAAACACTAACGAAAAAACTATAAGCGTGAGCATTAACTGTTAATTCTCGTATATAATTGAATAATTTTTTTCTCGACTTTCGGAACCCTAGCTGTCGATCCCCGATGGCCAAATGCGGTGCACTTGTTTGATTCTTTACGAAAATTCACCGCCAAGCTTCATGGTTGGAGTTTTTTGTAAAATGTTTTGCTCATTTTGACTTTCTTCCACAAACGAAACCCTTTTTGATATTTTTGGGTAAACAGAATATATTTTTGAAAAATCGTCAGGCTAGATGTCTGAAACTTCAACCCAATCAAAAACCTGTGATTTTTCAGCTTTTACTGGTTAGCATTAACATCTTAATAAGTACAAAATGTTAAAAAATTTTTTAAAACTCTTTAGTGAGCAAGAAAATACCATTATGTCGCGTTATTCTCTAGGACGAATACTATAAATCAAGCACACAAATAAACATTGCTTAAACAATCCTACATTATTTTTGAAAAATTAGTTCATGAAACGTGCGGTCCATTAAGAAGGGTTGCGTAGGCGAAATTTTAATTATATATATGAGGGTGATGAGAAATGGGATGAGAGAGAGTGAGGGGGGGGGGGATGAGAGGCCGAAGAAAT
>JAUMHM010079619.1:0-13717 GCA_032362435.1 Melikaiella ostensackeni
ATATATATATATATATATATATATACGAGTATATATATATATATATATAATAGTATTAATATCAATATCCTATAGATCTATACACCTGAAAAAAAATAACCTCAAAATCGTCGCATATAAGAAATTAAGAATCGGGCGGAACATTAAAATCGCTAATTTCTTCAATTCCTCTTAAAAGCGGATCGAGATAAAAATAGAAGACTGCCGAAGCGTTCCGAACCGGCAATCGTTAATCTTCTTTTTTTCGGATTCAGAAGAGGAGAAGTCGGGTGCGCGCGCAACCACAGGCATGTGCTACGGTCTCCTACTTTTTTCACACAGACACAGAGCTTTAATTGTGTGCGAGTGCATCTCGTTTCCAATCTGGGCTCACTGTGATAGTGACTCCCTCGACTTCGCGATCTCTCGCGCCCCACCTATGACTTGTTGGGTCATAGTGGGAGTCACTCGCGCTTGCGTCCTCTCTTTCCTCCCTACGCATGGCAACCGCACAGCCCCTTTTCCTTATATCCCGTGCTGTTTGCCTATGTCCAGGCATTTCTATGTAACCCACACGTCACAATATACATATATAATATCAAAATGGGACAAGTTAATTTTCAAAAATGATTTGATATTTCAGAATGAAGAAGGGAAAACTCACAGTCGTGTTATATTAAACGACAGATAAGAATTTGCGAAATTATTTTACTCAAATATTGCAAATCTTTCCTGTCGAAAGAAAATATTTCTTTTTCGTTTTGATTTTAGCAATAGAGAATATTATATAACAAGAATTTGTTTTTAGCTATAGAATACAACTCTTTGATTTAGTTGTCTTATAGCTAATAGAAAATTCCCTGGACAGGTCAACATAATTAAATTTATTTTTCAAAGTTTGAATTGCTGCTTATGTCTAAGATAATCTAATAGATAGGATTATATTAAGGAAGGAAAAATCACAGTAGAAGGGATCAAACGATTTCACGAAGTTGCTTCTTTATTCCTATACTACGAATCTTTCCCATCAGAAGAAAATGTTTCCAAGCATTGTATTAGAAGCCGCGTGCAGTGATTAAGACACTCAAGTACGAGAAAACTGTCTTCATCAACTTAAATAATAAAGATATACAAATTTTTATTAAAAGAGAAGGTAAAAAATTTAAGAGAAATTTGTTAAAATATTGTAACATTATCGTGTTATTGCTTTACGTTACTATATGTTTGATTATTGAGAATGAAGAATTTTCCAATGGTCACATTGCACTCTCTTAAACTTCTCAACATCTCCATCAACATCATCTTTTTTTGCTTTGGAGGCATCAAGTACCAATTCGTATCGTATCTGAAAAAGTTTACAATTAAATTAATCAATATTTGTTCTTTAGGTATTTTATATTGTTTTCTTTAAGTTTTTAGTTTTCGTTTCACTGATTTTATTTTTCAATAAAAATTATGAGAAGAATGAAAGGGAGTCGAGAATTGAGATTAGACTTCCTCTCTTTCCTTTCTGATCCTTCAGCACTACGCATAGAAAGCGGTCTTTGAATGCAGAGGGAACAGAGAGGAGAGAAAGGGAAACGGAGAAATGAGATAAGCTTCCCTCCCTTTCCTCATTCCTTTCGACCTTTCTTTTCCTTCAGCAGCCAACAATCGACTCTTGTATATGATGCCGAGGGAACAGAAAGAAAAGGGAATGAGGCGCACTGTCCTCTCCATTCTCTTGATAGTCAACAACCAATTTCTATATTAGTATATTGTTTAACAAGTGCGAGAAGCTGACTATGCCACGAGTGTTACAAACTTCACACGTGTGCGAGAATACCATACTATCGCACGCTAATTTCACAGCAGAGGAGTCTGGCACTTTGCACATACTTTACAGGCACGGAATGTCATCATTTTATTACATGTGTTGCAAAAAATAATATCTTTGACTACTCGCTCCCTCTCTTATCTGTTCTCACGGCATTATATGCATATAATTATAAGAGAAATAGGTTTTTGGCGGTCGGTGGAAAGGAAAGTAGGAATGAAAAGGAAGCAGTCCCAACACAATCCTGGACCCTTTCCCTTTTCTCTCTTTTCTCTCTAATTCGTCAGAATTATATATAGATGACGGCCGAGGGAACAAAGAGGAAAGAGAGAGGAGTCGAGAATTGAGAGTGGACTCCTTTTCTTTCCATACTCTTTTCATTTCCCTCGTCAGCCCACAAACACTTTCTGTATAATTTTTCACTATTTCCCCTTTTTCCTCTCTGTTTCCATGGCATTATATACTTATAAAGGAATCGTTTGTGGACTACCGTGGGAAAGGAAAGAAGAGAGAAAAGGGAGGAAGTCCCACCTCAATTCTCGGCTCCCTGCATTCACTTTCTGATCCCTCGGCAAACGCGACCGCTCGAATAAATAAAAAAAACTTTGATAGACTGAGAAACGGTATGAAATACCCCTTCGTAATTAGTTTTCTAAACCTACGGCTAAGTATTAATTTAATTTTTAATTTTTACTAAAAATACTAACATGTAATTTGGGACATTTTCACTACTATCTATTAGCATTTGTCCAGTATAACAGTTGAAAGCAAGATGAAGGACTTGACCCATGCAATTTGTCGCGAACATTGTGACGAGATCAGGTTCATCAATTCGCACCACAATCTGTGTAAAAATATTTAACGCAAACATTATATCATTATCTATATTATTAATCATCAATAAATTAATAAATAATATTTCAAATAACTCACCATAACTCCTTGAAAAATTAAAATTATTGCTGAAATTCCCATTGTGAAAGTTAAACAAGTCGCGAAACATGATTCGACTCTCTCAACGAACCTAATCAAATAATTTGAACAAATGTTATTTCAAAAATCCTTGATTTTGAAATTGTAGAATGATTATTTTGTTATAATAATATCTCTTATTTTCAAAACATTATTTGTACAAATACGAACACAAGTATATCACTGTATAACTTCAAGCAAGATATCATGTCTCTTTGAATTCTCATAGAAACATCTCCAGTAAAAGTTTCATCGACCTTATCGGCTTTTATAATATTTTTCAATCGATGTCTGCAAATTTTAATTGAAAATAGAATCAACTTCTCAAATCTAACAAATCTTATTAAATTTTTAAAGAGACGCATGCACATAATTATAATTTATTACGCTAAAACTAGAAACAGTCCGTCGATATGCTTTATGAAAATGTAGAGCATTATGTCGAATGCAGTGTTACTGGCAATACAGTACATGCCCGCGATAGCTGAGTGGAAGAAAATAAAGTAGTAATGATCCTCTTTCTCAAAAAAAACGTAATTTACGTCATAGATGAAATTTCTTGTTCGTGATTCGTTAAGTGGCATAACAACATCCAAGGCAATTGGTGCTAGTGTCGTCAGAATATAGAGCATCGTGGATGAACCAAATACAACTGAAAATTATGAAAATAAAATTAATATTTTAGGGAGATTTGCTTAGCCACTTATAATCCAAGATTTCTGTCACCGACATTTACCATAAAGAGTTTCCAGATTAGATGAGATTTTATTTTTACTCCATGTAAACCCTTTTCGGGGTTTTACATATCTAAAATCACCCGTTACATAGGAAATCATCAGACATTGAACCTTTTAGCTCAAATGCCTTCCCAAAACCTCCAATTACCCTAACTCCTATAATAAGCCTACAAGCAATACCTGACGTACTTAACCCTGTGGGGGTTTTTAATCTCTAAAATGCCTTACCGTCTGCAGCTGGATTTTTATTAGAAGCGCTCGCATCCGCTCGAAAATTTGGTCAGGGGAGTGAAAAACTGTGAAAAACCAAAACTCCCGAGCGCATTCGGATACCGACAGACACGTTTGGAGGTAAAAATTTGATAGCATTGAGTACCCACATTCATCCTCGGCGTCAAACATGACGCTCGACAGTAGTTAAACGCAGTGAAAACACGTCTAAGTGAGAATCCCGAACGGCCACCCATCCGAACGCTAACCGCGCCCGTCTGTGCTTAACACTAAAGATCTCGACGAGTTGAGAATCACCACCCTACTACTGCCGTCGGTCATGAAGAGTTTCTATAAATTTCTAAATTCAACACGGACACGAACTCTCGATTGTTCGAAATGTCCAGAAGCGTCGATAACAGGAATCTTAGATCTTATTCTGTCTAGCCTATGCATTATTTCATTTCTTCAGGTTTGAAAAAAATTCTAAGCCCCGACGAATTCAAAAAGTTCGGTGAGTTTATCTAGTTCAAAAGGTACAGAATAAAAAAAGTTTGGGATATACTTTCGAAAAGCGCATACGTCCGATTAATTTGGAACTCCATATACTTATGTATCCTGATGCGCTGGTTACGAAAATTATGGTGAAAATAGGCGCAAATTGCATTTTTATGGTGAAAACCATTTAAAAACCCATGAAAATCATGGTTTCTTGTTTTTATCTTAGTAAATAAAGAAAATTTACAAAAATGTTATGGATAAAAGTTGTAGATCATTCAAACATACATATTTTACGTGTCATGCGTTTTTACTCTACGACTTATAGTTTTTGAAAAAATAGACTTGAGTGATATGAAAAATTCCTGGGAGGCTGAATACGCGCTCGTAGAATGGTTAGGAGAAGCGAAACTTTTGAGAGCGGACATTAGTGGGAGCGAGACAGACAATATGTGACCTACATTATTTCTGTGAACAGTCATAAGGGTGACTTCCCGCCCCCCATGAGAGGTTAGAGAAGGGGGAGGTATGTGACCTACATTATTTCTGCGACTAGTCACAGGGGCGACTTCCCACCACGGGATGTTGGGAAGGGGCAGAAATGTGATCTACATTCTTTCTGTGACTAGTCGCAGGGATGCCTTTCCCCCACGTCAGGATGGAAAAGGGTAGGGATGTTACCTACATTCTTCCTGTGACCAGTCACAGGGGCGCCTTTCCTTCACGACAGATTGGAAAGGGGTAGGGATGTGACCTACATTCCTTCTGTGTCCAGTCACAGGGGTGCTTTTCCACCACGACATGTTGGGAAGGGTGAGGGATGTTGTCTACATTCTTTCTGTGACCAGTTACAGGGGTGCCTCCCTTTCACGACAGATTGGAAAGGGGTAGGGATGTTACCTACATTCTTTCTGTGACCAGTCGCAGGGGCGCCTTTCCTCCACGTCAGGTTGGAAAAGGGTAGGGATGTTACCTACATTCTTTCTGTGACCAGTCACAGGGGCGCCGTTTCTTCACGACAGATTGGAAAGGGGTAGGGATGTGACCTACATTCTTCCTGTGACCAGTTACAGGGGTGCCTTTCTTTCACGACAGATTGGAAAGGGGTAGGGATGTGACCTACAATCCTTCTGTGTCCAGTCACAGGGGTGCTTTTCCACCACGACATGTTGGGAAGGGTTAGGGATGTTGTCTACATTCTTTCTGTGACCAGTTACAGGGGTGCCTTTCTTTCACGACAGATTGGAAAGGGGTAGGGATGTGGCCTAATTTATTTCTGTGTCCAGTCACAGGGGTGCCCCCCACACTAGACGTTGGAAAGGTTTAGAGATGAGACCTACATTAATTCCGTGACCATTCACAGGAGAGCGACAGTTTCTATTCCAAGAAATTCTACACTTTGTACCAACATTTTCCTACTTTTCTCGAAAAATATTTCTTTTCAGAAAAACTTAATTTAATATAAAAGGTGTATTTTAAGTTTATCCACAACTTTTGTTCGAAGCTTTTTTCAAAAAAGTTATTATTCACAGAGATAAACGGAAAAACCATGATTTTTATGGGATTTTTCATGGTTTTCACCATGGAAATCGAATTTGCGCCAATTTTCACTATCATATTCGTGATCAGCGCGTCAAGATACATGGGTTGACGAAGTTCCAAATTAATCGGAGGTATGCGCTTTTCGGAAGTACACCCAAAGTTTATTTCATTTTTACAAAAATCAACTGTTTTGAAATTGCAATACTCGTAATTTGTGATCGATTCGGTCTGATAATCTAACTCAGTTAACATAGAGGAGAAACATTTGGTTAGGTAGACATATTTTACAAAAGAAAAAGCATCTAATGAAAAAAGTTTTTGAAACAAGCACAAAATAAGAAAACTTTTATAGAGACGAATAAACTCTCCCTTACAACAATAAATAAAGACGACATTTCTTCCCTTTGCAGCTTCATCTATCAAAATTTTTTCTTCCTCCAAAGAATTAGCTTTCACTGTTCTAAAATTTTCTTTCACACCATCCAATAGCTTTCTCATCTGGAAAAGAGTTCAGATATGCGAAAAGGAGAAAGTAGAGAGAAAACGTAATATAATACAGAAACCAACGAAGATGAAATATTACAGATATAATGATAAAAATAAAATATTCAAAATTTGTTTTGTTATATTGCACTCGTGAAAAAATTGATTGAAATATACTTACATTCGGTGTTTGTGTTACCAGAGTTACAAAATTGGTAAAGTAACATACGCCCATCATAAACATGGGTGTACGCTCAATTATAGCATCAAAATCATCTCTAACATCGTACAAAGCTATGAGCTGCAGTATACAAATTTTTGGCAAAATGTGAATATATGCATTTCTTTTTTTTTATTGAAAGAATTAAAATAATTTTAAAAATTATTTTAATGGAGATATTAAAAATATGTGGCACCGCTCCGGCCCAGGCTGCTGACCAATTTCTCTAGCAATCATTCCAGTTACAAAATCTCTCAGTCATATCACGTCACACATACACTCCCCGCTGAAAAATTGGATACATTTACATTTAAAAAAAAATTCAAATAGGTATCATATCTTTAATGCAATTACTAAAACTTTTGAAATTATATTTTCTCAAGCCGCACAAAAATATGCGTCGAATCACCCCTATTTGAATTGTTTTTGATCATTCTGTAGGGAAATATCTATGAAAACAGTGTTTTCGCCCATTTTTTGAATGGCCGAAATCTCCGAAATTATTCAACATTTTTTTACTTCCTTTGATTTTTAAAAATAATTTTAAACAGTAAAATTCTTCAGTAAAGTTTTTAGGTTATTTTTCGAAACGTTTGACCCATTGCCAAATTTGTAAAATTTGATCAACAAATCTGTAGATGTTTTTAGTGAATATTGCAGAACTTCCCTCTCGAAATGAGCCCTATGAACTTAAAAATTTTTGAATAATTTCGGAGAAACGGGTCTTTTAAAAAATTTGCGAAAAACACTATAACGAAAATGATTGAAATAGAGGTCATTCGATGCAAATTTGTATACGTCTCGAGGAAATGTAAATTGAAAATTTATAGAAATTGCATTAAAGATGTAACAACCATTTGAAATTTTTGAAAAATCTTAATGTACTCAAACTCAGAGCGGTGTGTGTGTGTGCACACACGCAAACACCTAAATTAATAGGTTATTATACAGGTGACTGCCAAAAAGTTGACCACTTTAAGTCCCAGTCATTCTCCATATTTCACTCGATGAATACATTTTTTCTAAATAAAAATTGAGAAAGAGGGAGAGAGAAAGAGCGAGAGAGCTGGTTGCACAGTGCAGGAAAAAGCCAAAAAATAACTCCTAAAGAAAGAGGGAATAAAGTAATAGGGAAAGTGGAGGAGAGATGGACCACTTTTTACGTTTCATATCATACAGCTGTTCAAACACGAAAACAAAATATTATAGCCCGTGTAATTTTTAATTTCAACCCTTGCGATCACAACCATGCGTTGCTTCAATCGAAAGAACATAATTCAAAATTGTGCGTTGACTGAAAAAAAAAAATTGGAAGTCAGATGGAACACTGGGGGAGAGATGGACCAAGTGAAAAAATGTGTAATAACCGTCGCTTGTAATGAAGTTGTTTTTAGAAAATGCTTCATTATGCTATTTGGAGTTAATATAACGAAATTCTAAAAACTCTGTTGAAATAAAATTGATTCCTTGTTAAAAAAAACTTAGCGGTCGTGTGAAATTTTTTCATGTCGTGTGGAATTTTTTAAGCCGCTCAGTTGGTCATATGTTTTTTTTTTTTCGTGATTGATTTTATCTCAGCGAATCTCTCTTCTTTTCTATTTTCTCTCGGAGCTGCTTACGGTTTTGTCGCGAAGTGAGAAGTTGCGCTTCTCCACTCGAACGACGTTTCGTTGTTTTTAGCCCTAAAAGTTGTGGAAGTGGATTGATGTTTTTGAGGATTAATGTTGGAGATTCTGCTCCCGAGTAGGGCGACATGTCTCTATATTCCCTCTGAGATTGATCTCGAAGATTTGTTAATCAAAGTGCGAGCGGAGTCTCTTCATCTGAATACGCAGCATCTTCTGTGTTTATTGCATCTGAGACTGCAAAGAAATGGTCAGGAATAGCGTTTCTGTTAAACGGGTGAATTCCAGTTGCAGAGAACCCAGAAGTTCCATTTCCAACAGAAGCTGACTTGCACCAAGCAGCATTTAGCGAAGGTCCAAGTTGGTATCGAGTGATACGTCTCCCGATGTGCTGTTGAACCCAAGTGCCTGTAGCAGCTAAAATGGGCTTTCAGATGAGTGAAAAATGCCCGGTCGAAAGGCTGAAGTGCGTGAGTCGTGTGAGGAGGCAAGCAAATTAGTGAGACATCGTTTGCTTCAGCTGACTCTAGAAGTTCGATTGACGAGCAGTGGCTGCCATGTCCGTCCAAGATTAGCATGTTTCTTCCCGGAGCCTTTCGTGGCAGAAATTCTTCTGCAAACCATCGCAGGAACAGGTCAGCGTTTATATAGGCCGATTTTTGATTCATGTAAACGACTGCTCCTGGTGGCAAGCCATCTTTGAATTCGAGCTTCTTATTCTTCCCCTTCAAAATGACCGTAGGTGGCATAAACCTTCCTTCAGCCGTGCAGCATGCTAGAATCGTCACCGTCCCCCCTCTTTCTCCGGTCGTTATTTGATTGACAGCTTTTGCTCCTTTGGCTGTGATGACTTGCCCAGTGCTGTTGATGAGCTGAAGGCCTGACTCATCACAGTTCGAGAAATTCTGTGGCTTATTCTGCAATCCGTATTTTTTTATTTCTCTGTAAAGAAGCTCGTAGAAGTTTTTGACTTCTTTTCTGGATAATCCTTTAGCTCTTGCCAAGATATCCAGCCATCTTGGTTTCCTTGTTGAATCGATGATAAATTTCTAACTTCTCTACGAATTAAAATGCCAGCTGACGAATTCTTAAACGATCCTGGGGGAATCTCATTTTAGCCATGGTTTTTAGGTGCGTGGCAAACTTCTGCTCATTCGCCTGTCCTATGCAGCCTATTGAACGAATAGCTCAGAATAACATAATGAATATATTTTAGGTATCAGTATCAGGTAAGATTTTACTCACTAGGAGGTCCAAAAATGGGAGGTGGATCATTGTTCGCGAATGCGACCCTTCTTGTGAGTGTACTACGAGGGATATTGTAGGCACGTTCAGCCTCTCTTAAGCCCATTACTTTGGACTTGACTTTTTCGACAGCTTCGGCCATATCTGCTGTGTCCCATAATCCTCGCATCGATCCTGGCTTACGCTTGTAAACATGCAGCATATTTCAAGCTGGGAATGGAAACATTAGTTGAAGAACGTTGACAAAATTACACTTAATGTCTCCAAAAAACTGGTCCATCTCTCCTCCAATTGCCAAAGAAAGTAATATGAGAAATGAAAATATTGCACGTCCGAATATATAGGTTTACATAAACTAACCTTGCTAAACACAAGTCTATGCTTCCATGCACGACAGTGGTTCTCCGAATAATAATGTTTCGATGAGCAATAACTGATGGGAAAGATCACACAAAGAATTTTCAACGCTTCTTTTAATGACGCGCACAATGCGTCTGATATAACTCTGCATGAGAGCACATCAACATAGCGAGCTCTCGGATTTCTTGTGCTAGTGTCAAGAGCTACTAATGCAGTTAAAACTAGCTCGGTCGTTAAAGTGGTATTAAAATGGTGACGAGTGGTACATCTCTCATCCTGGTCCATCTCTCCTCCACTTACCCTATTGCAGAATAGAGTTACAATTTTTTGTTTTCAAGTAGTAAGGGGAGGCGGAAATCCAGGGTTAGGTCTCAAGCATCTAGGAGTAAGAAAAGTGTTTGAGTCGATATGTAAGAAATACTTGGTAAGGTATTATATAAGGACTATCGATGAGAAAATATGTAATAGTTCTGTAAATAATGTTAAACCTGAATCTTGCCAAAGTTTTGTGAACATTGCAGTTCACTCTTCCAGGGCTAATCTGGAACTGAAGCTTCAGTTTATGTTGTTCTTATATGTACTCTCCACGATGCTTGTGATTGGCCAGAGCGCCCACCGTGGGGACTGGTCGAACCCAATTGGCCAATCAAGTCTTTTTCAAAAAACCCGGAGGACGGAAAGCCAAATCGGATTGGTATTATATCCATTCTCCCTACTGATGTTATTAGGGTGTTTTAAAATTTCGATCGCTTCTCTATGTTTTCTTAGAAAAATATTGTATGTTTTTGCGATGACGGTTATTTTGTCAAATAAAATCCTATGTACTATCTCGATATGATGCTCAGCTAGTGCTGATTGCGTGAAATGTTTCAGCTTGACTTTACTCTCATGTTCTTTCACACGTTGGCTTACCGCTCTCCCGGTTTCTCCAATATAGACTTTGCCACAAGAGCGAGGGATTTTATATACTCCCGGATCACTGAGAGGTGCCTTTTTATCTTTAGGGTTGTTTAGAAGTTGTCCTATTTTCGCAGGTGGTTTAAATATGGTATGGATGTTGTGTTTATTGAGCACTCTTCCTATTTGTTCTGTGATACCTTGGATGTAGGGTAGGATGGTGGTCGTTTTTCTCTCTCTTTCCCTAGTAGGTTGTGTTAATTTGTTTTTTTTTTTTTAGTGTATTTTCTTATTGCTTTGTCGATTTGTTTGTTTGTATAATCGTTCTATAAGAGAATTTGTTTAACGTTTTGTAATTCTTTTTGTAAGTTATCTTTATCTGTTATAGAGACAGCTCTGTATACAGCTCTGAATCAGAGCTGACAAATTAAAATCATTCAAATTATAAATACCGATTCAAACACATAACTTCGATTCAGAAAAACAATCGTCCAATCCGCATTTTCAAAGAAAAAGAACATTTCACTAAAGCATTCGTTTAATTGTTTTTTCCTGGGTATTTCATATAAATAATAATTATTATTTTTATTTTATACATACATCACTAGAAAAAGAGAGATTTCAGTATTTTCTCAAAACTTGGGTCAGAAATTTATCCTGCCTAATCATATCAACCTGTACTCAATAAAAATAATATATCCTGTTCAAACCGAAAAATATAGGAGCCTGGGTGGAAGATTTAAGGGCTCGAATACAATTTATCTCGAAGTGGTACAAAAATGGGATTCCGCCGGCGTTTTGGATTTCTGGCTTCTTCTTTCCACAGGCTTTCCTTACTGGAACTCTTCAGAACTTTGCCCGAAAATACGTCGTGTCCATCGATACAATAAGTTTTAGCTTCAAGGTAATAATGTAATTAAATCGTTTTTTCTTGTGGGGCTTTTTCGGAAAATTTACAGTCCCAGTATTTTTGTACGCATGGCACTGGTTAACTGTTACTTCATGCTTACGGGTATGTTAGTCCAGGCATCTCGTACGAAAGAAGGTCGTTTTACCCTTTTAAGTAAGTAGGACGCGTTTTTTTTTTGCTAAAGCGATTTTTTGAGGGGTCCTGATGGAAATTCCAAATTTGCTAGAAATGACTACGATGCGTCCCAAAAGTATTTTTTAAAAAGTTTTAAAAATCATGTTGCGTAGATTGGCTCATCCCATTGCATTTTAGAACAAAATTTCCAACAGCAAAATTAAACAAGACACAATTCTGAGAAAGTTAGAAAAAGAAACAACCTTGTACCTACAATAGGTGCCAAGTTATTACCTTTGAAAGAACAATATTTTCAAAAAAAGAGCTTTAAGAATCAAATTCTGAAGTTTGCATCTGTACTTTGCAACCTATTAATTTTACGAAAAAATGTTCTGCTTATTAATTGAAGTAAACGCGATTTCGAATAATTCTGAAAAAAATGACCTAGCCTTGATATGTCATGAGTTATGACCTCCCGATTCACCACTTTTGACCTATTTTTCAGGGCAAATTACTCGTGTTCAGTTTTTACAAAATTTAATCTTCTAGCCTCTATCTCCTGATACTGAGTAATTCATCAATCTTTCAAATATTTAGTAAATCAACTAATTCATTCATTCATTGCATAATTACGTATCTGATTTATGTGTTTATTCTTTTATTATCAACAATTAACAATGATTGTTTTATCTGCAATGATTAGTCGATCAATTCTTAGCATACACAAAAAAATGTTACTAAAATAATCCTTCTAAAAACATTTTTTATAAATAATGAGCAAACAGTGTGAAAATACTTAATCTATATTTTTTCTTTCATTCACTTTCGACAGCATATATTCTGGAAGGATTTTTCATGAAGAAAATACATAAAATATGCACCAAATCAATAGTGTGAAGAGTATTATTTATTGTTATTTATCCAGTTACAGTTTTCCACAGGATGTGCACGAAATGAGCTATTAAAAGAAACTTTTTTGGCTAAAAATGGCACAAAAATATTTTTTTAAGGTCATAACTCTTGACCTATGGAGGCTAGAAGATTAAATTTTTTCACATTTACGCATAATTTCCTGTGCTACAACTTTTTCTCCGGCGTCAATAATGTAGCTTCACAGACACAGGAAGAAAGTTTTTTCTTTTTTTGAATTTCGCAGAATTGTGTCTAGTTTAATTTTGCTGTTAGACACTTTGTTCTAAAATGCAATGAGACGGGTCAATCTGCGCAAACATGACTTATGGAACTTTTTTCAAAAATATTTCCCGGACGCGTGGTAGTCATTTCTAGCAGGTTTAGTATTTTCATCAAGACTCCTCGAAAAATCGTTTTAACAAAAAAAATCGCGCTCTACCTACTTAAAACGGTAATAAAAGTACCAGATGTCTGGACTAGCACTCTATATCAGGTTTTATAATTTTCTGTTAATGAAATAGTTTGAAGTCGTTTATAAAGTGCTTTAGTACGCATTTATATACTAATCTTTAGTAGAAAACTACTCATGCTCTGTATAGTAATGCTTACTAATTCGAATAGAAAGCCTCAATAAAAAAAAAGTGTTATAAAAAAGTTTAATATTTATACTCAATTTTTCACAGGTTTTGAAGTCAAGGCCAATTGAAAGACCGCCAGATGGATGTGTTGTTTATGGCCTGTTTCTCGAAGGTTGTCGATGGGGTGGCTCGTACCTCTTGGAGTCATTGCCAAAGGAATTATATACAGGTCTTTTATTTTTGAATTATAGCACAATCAAAATAGTAGAACTCGAATTTTTTTCCGTATCTTTAAATCATCTCTCTTTGAGAATGACTGTCTAATAATAATTGAATAACCTTGTTTCAAAAACGTTTGAGAAATTTAAAACCATTACAGATTATTCTTAAAGTTATGGGGTCATTGACAAAATACATAGATTCGTTCACAAGACTGGAAGTGATGGCATCTGTTGAAATATCACTCAACGCAAACAAATTATTTCATTGATATAGGTTCAAAAAAATGCTTGTTTGATGCAAAGAAATTCTTTACTTGTCCTTATTTACCACCTTGATCAAAAAGTTTTAGGACTCGTCACCGTGTGGCGCTCTCGTTCGGCCGATTTCAATTCTTCTT
>JAUMHM010079629.1:0-13717 GCA_032362435.1 Melikaiella ostensackeni
AAAATAATTAAATTCTCCATCAAATAATAAGAGTTTTGAATTTTAACCAAAAGGGATGAATTTTTTAACTAAAAAGACGAAATTCAACTAAAATGATGAATCTTTAAGTAAAAAAATGAATTGTTAACTGTTAAGAATTTCAAGAAAAAAACGGCTACCCGTTTTCGAAAAAATCGACTTTTTAAAAATTTTCATTTTATGGATTGAAATATTTATTTATTAAATTCTCATGTAAAATATGTAAAATGTGTAAATATAATATTGTTGACACTTGTTCTTAATACAAAATTCGCTTTTTTCTTGAATTTTCAATTGTTGAAAATCGAAGAAAATTAAAAAATTTTAATATAAAAACAGTTGAACTTTCAACAAAAAAGACGAATTTTCGATGAAAAAAGGATGACTTTCTTACAAAATTGTTATTTTTTCAACATAATAATTAAATTCTCAACCAGATAATAAAATTTCAAAATTTTAAACAATAGGGAATATTGAACATTTCAAACTCAACTTAAAAAAAAAAAACAATTTCGAATTGAAGGCCTTAAAATCGTGCAATTCCAGAAATGACTCATAGCCGTTCTCGTTTTGTATTCTTTTTTTTTTAATTTTTAATTTTCAATGTAAAATCTTAAAATTGTCCGATTTTTAGTTGAAGAGTTTTGAAAATGAATCATTTAAAATTGAAAAATATGTGATTGGAAGATTTCAAGAATGAATAATAATTCTAAATGAAGTGTTAAAAATTAAACGACTTAAATTTTAAAAGTTAAAATTTTCTTCACTTTTAATTTTTTCCATTCAAAATCACTTCATTTTGAACATTTTTTCAAAAAAAAATAATTAAATTTTAAAGATTTATAATTGAAAGTTTTCTAAATTTGGAAGGGTGAATTTAATTTTATGATCCAAAAATTTGTCTAATCAATTTTAATTTATTAAAAATTCTAGAATTTCAGAAGCTTTGACTTTGAACATTCAATTTAGTTTTCAATTTCAAATTTTCAAAATTTGATCGCTCCAAATGGAAAATTAATTAAATGCAAAAGTTTTCAATTTTGAATCATTTATTCTTAACGCTTTTAATTATAAATAATATAGTTTCAATCCTTTCCATTCGAAATATTGTCCTTTTTTCAAAATTCCACCTAACCTTAACTTGCTGAATTTGGAACGTTTTCAATTCAAAATCATTCAATATATATTTTTTTTCAATTCAAACGCTTTTAGTTCGAAATAATTAATGATTGATTATTGTTTCAATTTTTATTTAAACTTTTAATATTGAAAAATTTGTTTAATAATGGATTTTCAAATTGTTAATTTTTTTAATATTAGGAAAGAAAACCCCAGAGATGTGAACGCGCGCTTCGCAGGCGTGCATTTACTGTCGGTATCTAAGGTGGAACAGGCGCAAATTTTGAATTATGTGAGCATTTATAAAAAAGTAAATAAACAGACCGATATAAAATACATAAGTGACATCGAAAAATTCTTTAGTTTAATGGGAGTCAAATATGCGCAAAATTTGAAAAATTGAATGTAAAATAATTGAAGAATTTACAAAACAAAATTAAAAATTTCAGTCGTACCAACCCCAAAAAGTTAAAAACATATTATTATAAAACACTCCTATCAATACCACTTGATACTTAAGTGGTTGTAGTGATATAGATAATGCTCCTTGATAACATTAGTTTTTATTTTTGTTCGATAACTTAATATTATAAGTTATTTTGTAAACAGTAAAATTGCGAAGAAACGTGGCAACGTTGCGAAATACATACAGCATCGTGGCTTTCGTAGTAGTCAGCTATCGTATTTGAAACGCGTGAAACAGCGTGAAACATGGCGCCTGAAAGATTTCGTGAAAAGAGCCGGTTTACGACAAAACGAAAGATCGAGTAGAAAGAAAATATTCGGCAAGCAAATAAGAGTAGAAGAATTTCAGTAGATGAATATGTGTGTGAAAACCTTGAAAAACTGCAAGGTCGACGAATAGTTGAGCTGTGCATGCTGGCAAAAGAGATCTGGTGTTTATCATGTGATGTGCCTCTGTCATTTCGATATATTAATAATAAAATTATTGTTAGCACAGCCGGTATCATGACAGTAGGATGTCACGTTTGTTTATCGGATTATAAAGTTTGTACTTCTAAGTATAAAACGGTTAATGTGCACAGCAAAGACGTTTTCGACGTCAATGTCAAGAGTGGTTCAGGTGCGTATATTCGTAAATATTTATTTATTTATTTTTCTTTATTTTGCGCATATTATTATTGTCAGTCGCATACGCTTATTAGTAGAAATATTAATGTACTGTATATAATTTGTATTCCATATGGGCATTTTTTCACATTCTAACACATAACCCCAAAGAACTGTCAAGTTTATTATTTATGAACAAGAAGAGCCTCTGTGAAATATAATTTTTATTTTCTTCAAGTAAACAATTTTCAAAAGTTTAATTATTAAAGAGGTTTTCTATAAATAATTATAATAATTGAAGACATGAAAATGACAACTGGATAAATACCAAAAATATAAATCTATTTCTAGGCTATATATGATAGAAAATTCAACCAAAAATAAATTTGATAAGTGATTCTAAAGTCTGAACTTGCTTTGAAATGAATATTCATTTAATGTATAAGGAGATAAAATTGTTTATTTGAAATAATACCAAAGCATGCCATTATTCGTCATTCAATTATTTTTCTTTTGCTACTAGCTCACAATGAAATTTGATATCCACAGCACTTCTACAGAAGCAGTGGCTACAGTACCAGATCCCAAAGAAGCAGAATGTACAGAAGTTGGAGAGGATTCTAAACAAGCAGAGATTAACGAAGCACAGTCTAAAGAAACACAATCCAACGTAGTAGAATCTGAAGAATCTACCAAACAATCTACAAGAACAAATTCTGACGCAGAGGTTGGAGCGCCTAAAAAAGTGTTAGTTTGACCATGTCGTTCGATGCCGAATGGCAAAAAAAAAGGATCTGGTAGATCATATGATAATCCAACACTGCCAGCTCTCAGGAGAGAAAGTGATCATCCGATAGAAAAATGGTCAGACATTCATCATTGTACTGGTCAATTAAGTGAAGCTTTATGGGCTCTAAAATTGCCAGAAGCAGTCATAAATGCCTTAACATATTACTTTGTTTACGCTATACGAACAAACAAAGATGACCCAGAAGGTGTACGAAATGCATTATCAAATGTTGTTCCACACGTTTTTAATGATCATGATGGATATGGAGAATGGTGCGGTTATAGAATGGACATGGAATATTATAAGCACAAGTTCCTTCCAAATGGCAAAGGTCTGCAAAGAGAGGAATTGAAAGCTAATTTAACGAATGTTTTCCAACGATTTGTCTCTCGCGCACCTCAGTTAGCACCTTGTGGGTCTAGTCAAGCCAACGAGTCTTTTAATAACATTGTTGCAAGTAAAGCTCCAAAATCTCGATATTATGGAGGATCAGAATCAAGTGATTTCCGGGTGGCTGCTGCTGTATGCCAAAAGAACATCGGCACGTCTTATGTCACCAAAGTTAACGAAAAACTTTCATTGTCTGCTGGAAGTCACACGATTAATTACAGAAATCGCAAAGATAAGATTAGGAGCAGACTAGCTCTTTTAAAAAAATCTATAAAATTCAAGAAAAGACGTCGTGCTCTCTGGAAACTAAAACAAAAAAAGACAACGACTGGAGAGAGGAGAGAAGGTATAACTTACTCTTCTGGTTGCAACTTATTTGCTGTGACAGACTTCGTGGACGAGCGAATTCCAGATCTAACACCAATTCCCATTAATGCTTCTGTAGCTTACTCCAATTTTGATGCACCAATTTCATTGCGAGAAGTACGGCGACTAGAATTGCCAAATGAATTTTCTAGCACTGTGTGCGGGTTTGCAGACTCAATCTCCCTTTTAAAAAAGAAAATGCCAGATAGAGTGAAGGAAAAAAATCTTTCAAACTGTCTATTTTGACGGAAGCTTTATTCGGAAAAAATGCTGCAAAAGATGCGCTGCAGAATGTGGTTCATCATGTTGGTATAAGCAACGATGAAATTGAAAACGCGGCTTTAAAACATTCATAAATTTTTAACCATTAATCCGATTGAGCTTAGGCTTTCCAGAAAATTTCTTTGAACATTAATCAACAACTTTTTCATTCGAAGTTGTCCGTTGCTCAAAATGCGCTCGATAAACAAAGCACTTAAAGGTTGAAATTCATGATTTTTGCATAGTCTCAAAAAAAAATTAAGAGCATTTTTGTTTATTAAAATATTTACGTTTGAATTTCTTAAATAGTTTCAGAAGACACAAGCACGTGATTGAGTATTAGTAAAATCAAAATTCCTTGAAAATTTACTAACTTAGTGCCAATTGAAGTGAAAAAAGATTGAAATTTTCTGTTTTCGAAAAATCTACTCTTCACCAATTACTTCAAAAACTACAAAACCTACAAATTTTCGCAAAAGGAAAAAAAATGCGCCTTGAAGTTCGAACGATTTTTAAAATTGACTCTCAGGACAATACTTCTCAGGCTGAATCCACGCGTATCCCCTTTCGATCGCGAGAGGTTCGATTTCATTGATCAATTCCATAAAATAAATAATGGCCTTTTTGGGCCTTTCTCGCTCATTCCAGTTTTTTACCTGAGAGGTGCAGGCATGTTTAACATTTTTATTTTTAAAAATCCTCATTATTTTATACATTTCAGTGAATTTATTCGAAAAAATTTCATCAGAATACTGTAAGAATATCTCCCGTCCATACATTTACAATTATACACAATGCGGTTGATACAATTTTTCATTTTTTCATTTGTAACCATAGCTATAATAAAACTTAAAAATTACGCTAAGAATAATTTTTTAAAAAATGGTATTTTCATGACCGCATTAGTAACCAGTATATAAAAAATACATCGCCAAGTTGTGGTTTGGCCAACTGTAAACGGGTGTCAAGAGTCTTATCGTTTTCTTAGTGGCTGGATTTCAATTTGCTCTTTGCTGTTATTATTATACCACATATTTCATAAGAAAAAAAAAGTGAACATATTACACCAATTTTAAGTTATGTCTGCCACAGAAAATTACAAATTTTATGGAGTTTTATAAACTACAACTTCCAAATGAGGAATTTTAATTCTAAAAATTTATTTTAAAAAGAGAAAATCTGAATTATAAATGATTCTTTCATAATAAAAGCAACAATTCTGTTCTTAACTTTCTGAACTCATGTTTTAAAAATGACAAAAGGATTCTATTCATGACTCTTTGACCATATTAAATCAGGTTATATGCTTCTATCTATAAATTAAGATAACGAATTTTCTCCATCAATTCAGTAAATCAAACATTAGTGAAAAACGAGAATATTTTAATTGTTAATGATTTCTGGAAACATTCGAAATGATTCAAGTTTTATTTTAAAATATCACTTCTCAAGTTTTGAAGATTTCAAAATATGTCCAAAAGGAATCTGAGAGATTTTAAGGCACATTTTTAATTGTGCAGTATTTTTGAAAACCTTGAAAGAGCATCAGGCTGTAGTGAATCAGGTAGAAAGGGTTCATGTCATAAAGTTGCAGTTCAGTGGCCAGATATAAGAGCTTCCAATAGAACAGACAGCATTTTTTTATTTACCATCAGAGGAATACTGAATATAAATATATAGGTTATCACAAATGAATATATGCATATAAATAAATAATAATTTTCAAATTGTTAAAAGGGATTAGTTTTATGAAGGTTTTACGATAGCAAGACCCTAACCGACTGTCGTACTCCGGTATTCTCAAGGTTCGACTGCCATGAATGAAGTCGTAAAAAAGGACTCACATCTTCGAGACGTATTCAAGAGAAGAAATAATTTAAATAATACCTCAAATTTGACTGAAATCGACCCGAACTGGCCTGAGACTTTCGTCTGGGATATTCCTGAGATTTTGTTTCGGTAGGGTTATTAAAAGAATGTAGAGTTTTGAAGATTTTGAGAAAAATTAATTTTTTCAAGAATCTTTAAAGGTTTGAAGAAAATAAAAAAATGTTCTTAAAATTCCTTGGACAATTTCAAATAACTTTTTATTTCAAACAATTAATTTTGAGAGAATATTCAAAAATATTGTGTTATACGCGACTCGCAAATGGCGAGACTTTCAATATTAAATATAAAACACTCTCGCAGACGATGTTTATTCATTTGTAGACAACAATTTTGGACATCTGATATTTTAATACAAAAACTGAGTAAGTAAGAGAGAGGCGAACCCAAACACCCTTATGACGGGAAAGGAAGGAACTTTATTTGCCCTGGTGTGGGCATACATATGCACGTAAGTATAACCATGTCACGATAAGGAAAACACATTTTTCTCACGCCGGCAGAGTGGTAGAACCGAGTGTAGATGAGTGATGAGAGTCGCGAGTGCAGCGTCCACTAAGCTCGAACGCGCGCATCTCTCCCTCCACACGCTTCTTCCCACTCCGCTTGGCTTCTCGAGACTCTCGCGAGGCACCACGGACATAAAAAGGCGTGTTTCGCGACAAAATGTCCAGAAAGATCATGGCTGGAAATCCGCTAAAAAACTATTTAAAAAAAGTCTAGAGTCTAAAAAACTAACGGCTGGTCATTCGCTATTAGCTCTTACTACCTCCTCGGGCTAGAAATCCGCTCGGGCCAAGAACCACTACGAACACCGAACGCTACTTCGCTATCTCTCTCACTCCCAGGGCTGGTCATCCGCTCTGCTCAGTGACCACCACTATTAGCCTGCGCGCCATTACGCTATATTTTCTCTCTCTCTCGAACTCAGGGCTGGTTATCCGCTCTGCTTGCGAACGCGCTGTACATCAAACCTGTTAGAATAAAATACTGACCATACCTACATAAGGGAGCGTCCATAAACTATGTAGACAGTTTTTCTTTTGTTAAAATAGAGACGAAAAAAGAATTTTCATGAAGTTAAAAAGGACACAACGATGTGAACAAAAAAAAACTGTCCACGTAGTTCATGGACGCTTCCTAACCCCCCGTGTCTTACTTTCATCCTCCAAACTCCTTCATTTACGGATCGGCTGGCATACCAGCTAAACTCGGCTGGATCCTCACCTTCTACACACACCAAACGACAAACCCGTAACGAAACACTGTATGGCGTCACACTACCTCTCTCTCACACCCCCAGGGCTGGTCATCCTCTCTGATCAGTGACCACCACTATTGGCTTGCGCACCATTTCGCTACTCTCCCTCGTACTCAGGGCTGGTCATCCGCTCTGCTTGCGAACCCGCTGCACCTTGAACTCGTAAGAATAAAATAATAGCCATATCTACATATTTCGACTCGGTTGACATACCAGCTTACCTGTTTTGCTAATACGGCTGGCATCCCAGTTGTTCTCGGCTGGATTCTCACCCTCTTTATTCACCGAACGACAAACTGAATAATGTCACACTTTTCTCTCTCTCACCCAGGCCCGTAACGAGGCCGGTGAAGGCAGTGCGGTGCAACAGGGCCTCCGGCTGCACGGGGAAATATTTATGCATATATATTTCGCTCCTGGGGGCCTCCGGCTGCGGAGGACTCTTCCGCAGTTGGGGAAAATAATGCAGCGAGTTCTGAATTTTTTAAAGAAGTTAATTATGAGCCTGAAGAGCCCCCGAGGAGTTTTGCGCTGGGACTCCTGAGACCGTCGGTACGGCCCTGCTCTTCCAACCCCTATGGTTGTTCATCCGCTCTGGTCAGTGACGACCACTATTAGCCTGCGCGGCATTACGCTATTCTCTCTGTCTTCTTCTCTCTGAAAAGGACAGCCTCCAGGTTTGGGAGAATATGATAAAAACCAAAACCTGCACATGGATTTATTTGGTTCCCCCAACGAGCAGACAAGAGACACCCAAAAGTATGGCCAGGTTAGACAAATACCTCAAAAAATCATTCGAATGATTTTAAAAAATATTTAGAAGGTATAGAAGTTTTAAAAATATTGCAAAATGATTTAAAACTTGAAAAGATTTCAAACATTTTGAAAAAAATGTAGAGTTTGGAAGATTTCAACAAAAGTAAGGCTTTTTAAGAATTTTGAAAGGTTTTATGAGAATAAAAAAATGTTCTTGAAAACTCTAGAATAATTTAAAACGATTTTTGATTTTGAAAAATCAATTTCAATGAGAATATTTAAAAAGATTCAAAAATTTTTCGAAAATCAATCTGAAAGGTATTAAGGCACTTTTTTCAATTTGGCAGAAGTTGAAAAAAAATTCTGAAAGTGAAATTCATTTTAACAGATATTTGGAACGTTAAAAGTTTTAAAAACATATTTAGAAGTTGTGAAAAACTTTTTTAAAATAATTAAAAATTTATTTGTAAAATAAAAAAAATTTCTTTACAATTTCCTACATTTTTTTTCGACTTATGTGAAATCTTGAAAAATCTTTCTGAATTTTCGGAAGAATCTTAGGAAAATATATTTATACATCTAACCTTAATAACAAAGTGATAAGTATACTCTTCTTTCCTCGAATGGCAAGCGACTGCCGTTCAATCTCATTTCCATGTGGTGTAGAACGCCTGAAATATAATTAGGGCTCGAATTTAAGAAATCAAAAACTTTTAACAAATAAATATTTATTCGAAATTTTCATTTTATATTAAAAATTATTTTTCCCCTCAAAACATAAAACTACAGGCGCGGGTAGCGCGCGAATAATGATGCTAGTTTAAAGAAATTGTGTTCAAAATAATCTGATAAAGAATTAGAAAAGATAATAATAAAATAGAGGTTTTCAAGAGATAATAATAAAAAAGACAAGAGAAGAAGGAGGAAGCGGATTCGTAGGTTGCCTTCTCTTTCTCTAATTTTAATTTTTTTAAATTCAAATGAAGACATTCGAGAGTATAATGTCCAAACTTGACCTTTAGATTATGAGTTGATATAAAAAAGATTTCTTTTTGAATTTCTATGAATTTCGTAGTTAAATTCGGAAGTAATTTTAAGTATTATATTTTTATGTGGTCAAATTAATAAATAGCACTTTTGATCGCATTTTGACAATTCTGTCCCACTTGGATATAGTAGAACTAGTTTTTCTTTTGAATTTTGAATTCACAGCAAACCCCGGGATATAAAACTGTTTCATGTATACTCGTAGTATACCTTCATGCATATCTGTAGAGTCGCATAAGTGATACTTTTTATTGAAAGTCGTAGGTTAGTCGCGACCGAAAATTTAGGTCAACTTTCAACCAAGCAGATTAATATTATACTAAAAAAGATCAATTTTGAATCAAATATTTGAATTTTCAACTAAAAAAGATCAATTTTCATCCAATAATGGAATGGTTAAATTTTCAGTTAAAAAAATTAATTTTTAATCAAACGAAAGAACGAATTTTTAAAAAAAATTGCTAAATGTTCAATTGAAGAGATGAATTTCTAACTTGAATGATGAATCCTCAATAACCAAAAAAATGAATTTTTAACAAAGGAGTTCAACTTCCAACGAAAAAGTTAAAGTTTCAACCGAAAAAGATGAATTCTCAATAAAAAAATGGACTAGATAATATTTCAGCGAAATAAAATTTTAAATTATAATAAAAAACAGTCGAAGTCAACCAAGAGCGACGAATTTTCAACAACATTGTTAAATCTGGGAAAAAAACAGATTCATTTTCAATCAAAAAGTTCTACCTTTAACCAAGAAGGATGAAAATTCTATCAAAAGAGATGAATTTACAAATCAAAAAAACAAATTTTCAATGAAAAAATAGAATTTTCAACCCAAAAGTATGAATTTTTAACAAAACAGTAGACTTTTCAACCAAAAAGAATTAGTTTTCAACAAAAAATAGTCAGATTTTCAACAAAACAGATTTGTTTTCAACCAATAACATTACTTTTTTACCAAAAAGACGAATTTTCAACAAAATAAATGAATTTCAAACCCAATTGTTAAGTTTACACTCAAGAAAATGAATTTTTATTTTTAAAAAACAAATTTTTCAACCAAAAAAGATGTATTCTCAGCGAAAAATACAATGGATTATAGTTCAACCCAAAAAGATTCTAATTTTAAATCAAGAATAATTGGATTCAACCAGAATAGACGAATATTCAACGAAGAGTTAAACTTTCAACCAAGAAAGATTTGTCAGACGATAGAAACAAAATTTCAACCAAATTGTTTAATTTTCATGCAAAAAAATGAATTTTTATTTTTTTAAAACAAATTTTTCCAAAAAAAAAAAAGATGCATTCTTAGCGAAAAATACAATAGGTTACAGTTCAACCCAAAAAGATTCTAATTTGAAATCAAGAATAGTTTGATTCGACCAGAATAGACGAATATTCAACGAAGAGTTAAACTTTCAACCAAGAAAGGTTTGTCAGTCGAGAGAAACAAAATTTCAACCAAATTATTTAATTTTCAAGTCAAAAAAGCGAATTTCCTACAAAACAGTTGAATTTTCAATCGACAGATATGAATTTTCGACAAAGAAGTTCATTTTCAACGAAATAGTTGAATTTCCCACTAAAATAGTAGAATTTCCAACCAAATAGATGAATTTTCAACAACAAATAAATTTTTAATTTGAAAAATCAATGTTCAACCAAAAAACAAATTGAATTTTTCAACAAAATACCCAAGTCTTCGACCACGTAGTTCAATTTTCAACCAAAAACGATAAATTCTTAGGCGGAAATGTAATAAGTTATGTTTCAACCAAAAAAGATTTTAATTTTGAATTGGAAACAGTTGGATTCATGAAAAAAAATAATTTAAAAGAAATTAATGGATTTTCGAGCCAATAAATTGAATTTTCTACAAAACTATTGAATTTTCAATCCGCAAATATGAATTTTCATTCAAAAAGTTCATTTTCAACGAAAAAGTTCAATTTTCAATCCAAAAAGACAAATTTTCAACAAAACAGTAGAGTTTTCAACCAAAAAGAATGAATTTTTAAGCCTAAGTAATTACGTTTTCAAACAAAAAGATTAAATTTCAACCAAAAAAGATTTATTTCTAGCCAAAATTGAATAGGTGAATTTTCAGTTAAAACAATTAGTTTCTAATAAAGTATTAAATTATTATAAAAAAAAACACTTTTTAACTTAGAAAGATGAATTCTCAAAAGAAAAGTTTCAAAAAAGGAAGGTTAGTGCAAACCTTATATCTCTCTAAGTAACTAAAAACATCCTATCTTATTGATAAGTGTCTATCTCGTGATCAAGAATCCGATTGGTTTAAAAAATCTAGGGAGTGGAGGAGAGTGATTGAAGACGATCCGCGTCCCAGCCGTCCTCGCACATCCCAAACCGTCGGTAACATCGAAAAAGTGAGTAAAATTATTCGAACAAATCGATGCGTGGGCATTTGAGCAGTTTCTGACTCAGTGAACATTGATAAAGAAACTATTAGACAAATTGTAAATGAAAATTTACACATAAAAAAAGTTTGTGCTAAAATGCTGCCGGAATTGCTCACTCCTGAGCAAAAGGAAACTTAAAGCAACGTTTGTGGTGACATTCTGGAGAACATCGAAAATGATCCAAGGTTTTTTGGAAAATGAAATAACTTGTGACAAATCATGTTTTTTTTCATTGCGACCCTGAAAGTAAGTGCCAATCCATGCATTCGAAAAGTCCCAGTTCACCAAGACGAAAGAAAGCACGGATGAGCAAGTCGAAATTCAAAGCAATGATGGTAGACTTTTTTTTTGATGTCCGAGGAATGGTTAACATTGAATGAGTACCTGAAGGTCAGACTGTTAACCAGGTATACTATAAGGAGGTTTTGATATCCCGTCGTGATTGCGTGAGTAAAAAAAGACCTGAAATGTGAAAGATCGGCTCGTGGATTCTTCACCAGGAAAACGCGCCAGCACACAAGGCGCTGTTTGTCCAGAGCTTTTTGGCGGAGATTCGGAGAACAAGATTCCTGTATTGGAGCACCCACCGTACGCACATAACCTTATCTCGTGTGATTTGTTTTTCTTCCCGGAAGATCGGATCTGAGCTAAAAGGAACCAAATTCTAGTCGGTGGATGTTATGAAGGAAAAAGCGGCGCATCTCATTAAAGACCTCTTAGAAAAGGACCCGCAATATTGCTTCATACAATGGAATATTCGTATAGAGCGGTGTAGGAATCGGGACGAGGTCTAAATTGAAGGGAATAGCATATTCGTTGAATAATTGAGTAAATACAAATTTTTAGAGCACCATTCCGGTTATCCAATAGCCACACCTCGTACAAAGAGATATAAAGTTTGCAGATACCTTCTTTTCTTGAAACTGCAAAAAAAATTACGACAGTTTGGCCATGTTTGGGTCAATAGTCGGTCAGACTCTGACTGCCAATGTTGGCGGTTTAGGTTGAGCCGACACAAGTCTCTTATAAATATATTGGCTCAACTTTGGACCAACGGTTCTACTTTGTGTGCCGAGGAATATTCGCTACGTACGCTCGGAATTGCTTGAGAATGATGTCCAACTCAATAATTTTCTTCTAAGTGAGAAGTGAGAAGTGAAAAGTGAGTACTTCTCTTATAGTTACGTAATCGGACCCCAGCACAGTGGACTGAGAGACACCAAAAACTGACCAAAATTTAAGATTTCGTCGTAATTGTATGAAACTTGATGTAACAGGATTTTGGAGGTCGCTGATTTCAATTCAAACGTCAAAAGTTACAAATTCAGAATGGCGGATCCAATACTACGGCCAAAAATTCATAATTTTTTTTACACATTTGCCTAAAATTTGGTGCAGGGGGGATTATAAGGTCGTTGATTTCACTTTTTACGTCAAAAGCTACAAATTAAAAACGGCGGATCCAACATGGTGGCCAAAATTCGCAACTTTTCACAGATTCACCTAAAGCTTGGTACAAGAGGGTTTTCAAGATAGCTAAATTCGATTATTACGTCAAAAGTTACAAATTCAAAATGGCAGATCCAATATGGGCGCCAACATTTAAAAAATCGTACATGTTTGCCTAAAATTTGGTTTAAGGGAGTTTTTGAGGTCGCTCATTGCGACTTTGACGTCAAAAATTACGAATCAAAAATGGCGGGCACAATATGTAAGCCAAAATTTCCAAATTTTTACATATTTGCCTAAAATTTGGTGAAGAGGTGCTTGATTGATGTGTGTCCCTAGCGTCTCACAATTCAGGGTCCTTTTTGGAATGAGTCCCCTAGCCTCAAGTCTAGCCTCTAGGGCCTCAAGCCCCTAGTCTCAATTTACGATTGGTCCTATAAAGAAATGTTTAATAGCAATTTTATTTGACCTGTTACAAGCATAAATTCTACTTTTTTGACTATTTTTTTCTTATCTCGCGTCGTTTGGCTCAAAAATAAATAAATTCCAATACTATTTTCTATACTCAAAATATAAACTATGCTTCCTGCCAGAAAATATTTAGAGGCAAGTTTATAGGTCTTGGTAAAAGCAACAATTTTGATATCTGAACTTTCTTTCGTATTCCGCGTTATTTAGCTCAAAATTTGAATTTGCGATTTTTCAAGAAAATTCAAAAAGTTGTTATAACAATCTTGTAGGGCTTTCAAAAAGAAACGTTTTTCTTTTCTAAACTTTTTTTCATATCGTGCATTGTTTGGCTTAAAATTCTTATTTTCGTTTCTTTTTTCGAATTTTGGAAATGCTATAACTCTCACAATTTTCTTTTTAGCGAAA
>JAUMHM010079658.1:0-13715 GCA_032362435.1 Melikaiella ostensackeni
TAGAAATTGACGAATAAATGAATATTTTTCGAAAAAAATGAAAAGTCACCTTATTTTTTGATCACACCTCGTATAGCGTGCGGGAAGTAACCGATTTCGGAACTGTGGCGAAAAGCAGTAATAAAAGATTTTTTCTAGGTGTTGCGCTTACGTATTTCGATTCAAACTTATTTTCCAGGACTGCCGGAATCATAACCTCACTTCATTATTAGTTGACACTTAACAGACTGATTGTGAGTAGTGAACAGTGATTGGACCAACTTGAAGTGATAAGTTACCACAAGTGACTGGTAAGTTACTATTAATTACCGGTAAATTACCATAAATTACCAAGAATTTTTGAAATTTTTGAAAATTGTTCGATAGATGAAATTTTCGGTAATTTATAAATTTTCCATGAATATCCGGAAATTTTTGGAATTTTTTCCGAAAAGCTTTTGATACCTTAAATTTCCGGAAATTTTTGATGATTTGAAAATTTTCCGGAAATTTACAAAATTTCTCGTAATTTTTGATTCTCAAAAATTTCAGGAAATTTTTGGTAATTTTTGGTTATTTCACAGTGAATTTCCAAAATTTCCGGAAAATTAGTTTTTATTGTTTCTGAAATCGAAAATTCTCTGCATTTGTTACAAAAAATATCGTGTGCAACAGGTGCTGAAAGTAGGTAGTTGTAACCCTTTGTGACGTTTACAGTACTTGCCATCGGCTCATCTTCGGGTCGTTTCCGGCTCGTCTTCGGATCGTTTACAGCTTGTCATCGGCTCGTCTCCAATTTGCCTCTAACTTGCCTACAACTCCCCTTCGTTTCGCCTCTGGCTCGTGCAGCAAACTTCACACTCTTGTGGAACTGCCTACTTTCCGCACTTTTAGGCACAATATAATATGATATATTGCGTAAATTCTATTTCTGAGATTCCTCCCACACCACTCTCGTGACTTCCTGCCTATTTTAGAAATATTATCAATAAAAACTCTTTAAATCTGAATTCAATACCCTCTTTGATATTAATTTTTACTATCTTTCGATTCTGATTGTAAGGATTTAAGTAGTAATGTTCATATTCATTGTAGATTCAGTGGCGTAACTAGAAACATGGAAGCCGCCCTGAAAAATTTGTTGGAGTCCGAAAAAAAGAGCAGTTTGCATACAATACAAAATATTGTCCTATTTTAAGAAGAAAGCCAAGTTATAATTTGCTTGATGCTGAACAAAATTTTCGCCACTGTTAAAATTCACACTTTTGATTACTGAGGTAATAGTGTTTTTCATCCACTTGTGAAAGAATAGTTTTTAAACATCAACATGGCCAAATTCTTCAGGAAGCTTTTATAAACATTTTTCAACTATCAATTTTTCTAATTTATCAGTTAGGTATTCCTTTTTAATAGTAATACTGGCTTCGCAATATACTTTCTGAAAAAAATACAAGAGAGAACATTTCTTTATGAAACTCGTATTTTGTATTTATAAATATAACAAATGTTTTATTATCTAAGTTAATACATAACAGGGATCACAGCGTAAAGTAAGCTCAAAAAGGGGAAAAGGGGGATTTTCTGATGGTATGTTAATTACACAGGTCGACAATGAAAGTGTAACAGGAATGAGAGGTGTCCTCTCTCGTAGATTTGGGGTCGCTAAATCTGGATCCCAAAGTGAAATCTCTTGAAACAACGACCTTTTATTTCAAAATAGGATTAAAAGAAATTATAAGACGATTTCATTCAAAGTGTCATTTGCATTTTTTGAAAATTATATGTTTGGGCCCATGCATTCTCGTAACCTTTAACTGCATGGATGCAAACATGATATCCGAAAAATAAAAATTGTCCTTTGAATACAAATTTTTCATAATTTCTGTTATCTTTGTATTAAAATAAAAGATTTAAGATTTAATTTGAACCTCTTTCAAAGTCTCGAACACAGCGAGTTCCTTTGCTATGATTTTTCGAAAAGGATCAGAACACGGTTTGTGGCACTTTTGACCTTAGTTATCTCACAAACTTTACGTGTCAGAGAAATTTCACTGTTGAATTCTGAATCAGCAACGCGAAGTCTATGGTGCTGATACGTACTATTCATTTTGCACGCCGTTTTTTTATAGGAAATAGTATATTGTGCAACCAGGGAGGAAAGTAAAAATCGCAGTTTCCTCCAGTTGCGAACGATATTTTTTGTAACAGATGTATATGGAAATTACGATATTACAGTAATGAATTACAGAGGCTAAGTTTTGCCAATATGTGGCGGTGTGAAGAAATAACTCCCGCTTTGTCATCAATTAAAGCTCCCTAGGAGTTATAAGGCTAGCTTGTAGCAGTGCGCATGCACCAGTTACTACCCGTCATCAGGTAGATATTTTGGTAATACTTTTAGAAATAAAATAATAAAATCGTTTTTTGATTACAAACGATCATTATTATTAATTTGGTACAATTGAACCTCAAACTTCAACTATCTGTTTTTGTTGCTGTGTTCAGAGAATTTTAATTTCTTATCATTATTTTACTTTTCAATATAACAGCTCAATGAAATGTTGTCTCTACCAGCGGCGGACTGGCCTAGGCTTTAGGGTGAGATTCCACCTGCGCCCCCTTTAGTGCAGTGCGCCTGAGAGTACTTAGTCCTAAAAATTTGCTCCGAAATTTTGTTGGAAATGAACTAAACGTGAAATGTCATTGATGAATAACGGAAAAATAAAGAAACTGCTTTTTTATTATCTTTTGTTAATCAGTTTTCGTGTATTTAGACACTATTTCCACCCGCACCCAGGCACCCAGTACGCCGCTGGTCTCTACTTTATTTTTATTACATTTTTTTCATGTTCTACTTATAACTTTAGAAGAGAAGATAGACTTAAAAGCACTTCCAACTGTAAGTGAAGAGTCGCTGAAGGAACTTATTCCGAAGGCTGGTCCCAGAACTCGATTTTTGAATCGCGGAATAGAATACAAAGTTACCAACGGTCAATGACAGGTAAAATATCAATAGAAGCAGAAGAGACACTCTCATGTCTCATAATATTAAATGTATTTAATTGAAAATTTGAAAACCGCTTCTTGTTATTTGACGTCGAAGCATATGACAATTTAAATTTTACTTTATTATAACTATTTACTTTTTTATTTCATTTATGATTATTTATTTTCATTTGTTTTTGTTTTGTCATGTTATTTATTCAATTTGTTTACATTAATTTTTGTTATATTTTTCAATATATTATTTTATGATTTTGTTTGAGTTTCATCTTACATCTTTCATTTATATTACTTATCTGTTACTTTTATTCTTTTATTATCCTTTTATTGTATTTTAATGTATTAAGAGTCCACTCTGTTTCGTTAACATATTGACGCGTCTGTTTCGAATAGAAACATTGAGAGAAGCAAAAACTAACAAAATTATATATTTTATGAAATTACACCAGAGAATGACAATAATGACTTTGTAGAGGAGAAAAATTCAAATGTGGATGAAAACGAAAGGGAAACAGTAGTCGAATGCTCTAATGAAGGCGGAGACCAACTGCACAGAATTCCCAGTTCCGATGAAATTGAGCAAAAGGAAAATCACACTGTCAGTACCAGAACTGCTTTAACTTCTATTCTACAATAATATCATTATGCTTGAGATTGCTTAATTTTCTCTCTTCGACTGTTGAGAGAGCTTTGTTGAGAAGGCCGAAGAAGGCAAAATTAATTTTTGCCAACTACCCTAAGGCCTTAGGGAAAAATAGGGCACAAAAAAAACGTTAAGTGGATTACAAGCCAAATTCAGGAAACTTTTTTCTCAACTTGTCATAAAATATGAATTGAAGACTGTTGAGGCCCGGTAACTATTATAATCTTGAAAATTTTGTCATCTGGATTTCATGTGAATTGTATTATAAGATTTTACTTATGTTTTTCTAATTATAGAATCGGCAGTGACAGGTTCAAGGAGCTGTCAAGGGAGATCGTAACCTTATTTCCATTTGAGAAGAAGGTTGTTTTTAGTTATGTTATAAATAGTATTTTAATAATGAATAATAGTTAAAAAGGTTGGTTTGAGTCCTTATAACTATTTTTGTATTTTTCAGTCTGCATATCACATCCCTCATGTCACTCTGAAATTGAAAAATAAATTGATCAAAAAGAAGTCAGCCAGAGGAAAATTGTACTACAAGTACACCAACCTCAGAGAAAACTTTAAAGAGGGAGGATTGATCGCAGCCGGTCCAGTATCTGAGGAGGAAGAAAGAGAAGTAATGGGTAACACTTTTATTAAAAATACGTAGAATCCAACAATTTGTAATGTGCAATTTTTATATGCAAAATACTTTCTATATAGCCTCAACAGATTTTTCTGCTTTGCTTCTGTGGCTAGAAAACCTAGATGAAATTTGCGTCAGAGTTCCGCAAGAGTGGGATATAACTAGGCACCTTAGAATCTCAGAATTAAGAAGTAGTGTTGATAAAAATCTGATAATTATTTATTAGATTATAATAACATTGAATATCAATTCCTCAGGCAACCTTATGGGTATACTTTGGTAATATCATGAATCCGATCGCTGTATATAGTATTTTCCTCACTCAGAAAGTAACTTTCATTGATATGAATTTATTTCCTTTCACAGTTAGAAGCAGATTTTGATTATCTGTATTCTCACAGCAAAAATTCTTTGTTTACTGAGTAAAGCACACTTTTCCCAGGAATTGAAGGCCTTGGCTGGTGTTCCTGAGGGTGAAAGTATGGTATGCCTATATAATGACTGCTTTTCAAAACTTATTGTAAAAAGTGCATGTAAGTCAATATTGTCCATTTCTGTTTAAGAGAAAAGTGATTTGAAGTACTTTATCTTTCGTCAGTTTCCGTCAGCAAGAAATGCCGATTGAACAGAGCTTGAATGATAAATTAATTTCTATGTCATGTGAAAGTGAGAAACAAACATGTTATTTTCTAAAAGCAGGTCAGTCAAAAAATTTGTCCTCGCAGCGGTGTCGAACAGAAGTTGCAACGACGTCAAAAAGACGTAAGAAATTTGGATAGAAAACGACGTTGCTCCGACGTCACTTAACTGCATTGCATTCATTGTTCGAATACTTTAATGATTTACTTTCAGACCTGCGACTGCCTTCAGCCGGAAATTTAGGATTATGAGAAGAAAGCCTTTAAGAAACGAACAACAGTGCAACCGTACGCTGTGATAGTTGGAGAAAATTTGAGCGAAATCACAGATTCGTATTGCGTGATAGCAGGAGTACAGTATCGTGTGAACTTTGTTCGAAATGCTATCGACGTAACTTCAAGAGCTTACAAGCTCTTCGTCTGGCGTTATTCATCATCAAATGCGTAATGGGAAAGACTTCGTTACACTAAAATTATCAAAAACTTTTTGATCCTGATGCCGATGCTCATGAATTAAACAACTTATGAGAGTGATTCTCTAATTGTGATTCTTACATTTCATTCTAGATTTTCATTTTATTACAGTTTTAGTATAGTTTTTTTTTTTAGATGAGGTGAGAATGCTCTTTATGCACTGAGTGTGGGGCTTGCCAGGGTAGTTGAATTCCCAGTAGTACTTCAAAAGAGAAGTGCGACTGACATTTCTCCTACCAAAGCCGTACCCACTAAACTCACCTCCTCTTCCTGCCAGCCCATGTCCCCGGAACCGCCTTTGCATTACTTCAGGGACATAGGGATGAGGCCAATACACCATGCCTCGGCGTCCTTCTGTTCTGCCAGCTTGGTTTAGCGCGCGCTTCCTCTTAGCTTCCTCAGGGGTGCTGCCTTCCGGAATGTTGCAACATCTTGATGCCCCGGGAAGATGATCGTCCGGGACTTTTCATCTCTAAGGGCGCAGAGGTAACAGAATAGAGTGCTGGCACACTCCACAGCTCTGTGTTCGCCCTTGCCGTACCTCCAACAGTCCAAGGTCCTATTGGGACTCACACACTTCGCAGCAAGGTCTCCATAACCGTGGCACCGGTAACACCTTGTCGCCTCCGTCTTCTTTCGCACCTTGCAGGACACCCATCTAGCCTTTAGGTGTCCTGAGCGAACTAATCTTGCTGCCAGGTCTTCTTTTAACTCGACGTAGGCCTTCAAGTTTCCTGTAAAGTCCCTTTTCGTCAAGTTGACCCTAACCTCTCCAACCGTTTCTTCTCCAAAGTGCCTCCTAACTGCTTCTCTCACCTGCTCCTTATCCGTGGTCAGATCAAGATCGAGAATCTCCACCTCGACCCAAGGTACAAGTTTACGCACACTCACGCCGCTCCCCACAACTTCCTTGACAGCAGAAATCAATTTAGCTCTGCCCTCTGCTTCACTGCCAACTTCTATAAAAATGTTTCCCTCTCTCGCCTGCCGTACATCCTCAATATTGACATTAAGGGTGTCTGGCCTCGCCGTGCTCTATATATTCTTCAAGGCCTCCGCATAACTGGATCTCTCGGCCGGCTTTACCAAAGCCGCCTCGGGTCGAACTCGTCTCTGGACTTTCTTCTTTGTTGTAGGCCTACTGGTGGACTTCTCTTCCCTGACGACCGTCCTTCCTGTTACAGGTCTAGTTACTGCGCCAGCGTCTTTAGCTTTTTCGGTGCGAGTTTAGATGCACTGACTTCCGCGGGACTCTCGATGAGCCCTCTCGTCTTCTCCCCTTTCACGGAGACGAAAGCTTGCTGAGCGTCTTTAGTCATCTGAGTCCCCTTTTCCGCCACTCGCGACTCACTCTGGCCTGAGTCCCAGCGTCTGGAACTCCCCTCATCTTCCTCATTTTTCGTGCGAACTTGTCGCACACGAAGAAGTCATGGGACATTCCACACGATACCCTGTGCTTCCTGGCAAATTTCAATTCCTTGATCTGTTTCGTTCCATCATCAAAATGGAACTTCGAGAAAAGGTATATTTAATTGGAATTTCGATCCAAAAAATTGCCAGTAGGAAGCTGCCATCAAACAAACAAGTTTTAAGTGTTTTGAATTTCCAATATTTGTACTATGATGAAAAATATTTGGGAAAGTGCATTCTTGGTAATTGATGCAACACTCACTTTTTGGCAAAAAACAAGAATACCAACAAAGGAAAAACAACACTGCGTATCGAAATTGGAACTGTTATATCAAGAATGGAGGAACCTTAATAAAATTCTTCGAGGAAAAGTGCAACATAGAAGCAAAAGGAAGACTGGTTTTCTGAGAGTCTAGATGAGCTCTTTGATATTGCTCATGCAAGTGCACTGAAATTAATTAAGATAGAGGAAAACAAAAAATTCTTGCCTTTGCAGTGACAAAAAGGCCGACCAGGCTACATGAGCGGACTTGACGCAGAATTGGCTAGAAAGGAAAATCAACTGCAGGAAAGATTGGCAACTCAAGATTTGAGGGAAGAACGTTCTCTTAAGGATATAGCACAAGTCGGTAAGAACTAAAAATAATTAAAAGCATATAAATAAGGGATTTATTTTCTTTACAATATTTTCGTTTATGTCATTTCATCAATTTTTGTTTTGTTTTTTCATACATTGCCGTAAATGATCTATAATGTGAAATCATTCAATATTTATTTTGTTTCTTCAAGGCGAAAGATCCTTGTTCCAAAATACTTGTAGGTTTTTAAATACATACATTGTAACTGAAATATATGTATATTAATTCTAAATATCTCACCTTGGGATGAACTTGCTGAGCTTTTATATTCTTCAAGTGTAAGCAGCGGAGGAAATGGATCATCAGAAACTACACAGGAAAGTACGAGGGGTCCACCTGATCCAAAAAGGAGAGCAAGAAAATTTTCCATTACTGAGAAATTGGCCTCTGCATTGGACAAATGTAAAGTAAGTGACAGAGATGCAGTGCACATTTTAATAGCAGCTGCAGAAGCATTAGGTCATAATACCAATGATCTCATTATAAATTGAACATCCATTCAGCGAAGTCGTCAGCTTCTGCGTGAAAAGTACTCGAAAAAAATTCCTGCCGAATTTTCAGTTTCTGAATTCGAAGTATGTATTGTAAACTGGGATGAGAAATTGCTTTCCGAATCAGTGGAAAACGAAAATATTGAAAGATTGCCTGTTAAATTGACAGGCTGTGGGCCCAAAAACTTCTTGACGTTTCAAAATTACCCTTGTAATGTTTAGAATGACATCAGGGCCCACGGTGCCAAAATTCAAACTTTTTCAAAATGCAAGGCCCACAATCGATGTTTCAAATTATCAGTCTGGAGTAAATGATGAAACGGTTAGAAAAGCATTGCAAGATGTTTCAGGAAGTATCGTGGATTTTGCACTGACGTGCTTGAGAACTGTTCAATGTAGGGAAGATTATAGAGAATTGCTGGAGTTGACTGTGATTTTTCTTGGTGATACTCCATCAGGAGGAGTTAATTTTCGATGTTCTGGAGCTCTAAGTCATGCGAGGTGGATGGCTAAAGCCATTTATTGTATTGAGATATTCCTTCTCCAGCATCAGTTTCATATAAGAACATTTGAAAGAAACGCATGCCGAGACATTTGTATTTTTATCATGAGATTATACATTAAAGCTTGGTTTAGTGAGCCAGTTACTGTGCAAGCTCCGTATCAAGATCTTCCATTTTTGCAAAATCCTTACGCCTATGAGGATATCGATTCTGATATTTCCCATGCAGCATTGAAAAAGTTTTGCGGTCATTTACGTTATTTGGCACCAGAAAAAGTAGCATTGTCATTCTTCGATTCAAAAGTACCCCTGAAATCAAAAAAGGGAATGATCGAAGCACTTGACTATTCGGACTCACCTGTTGATGCCGCCAAATGACTGATTATTTTATTGAACGATTTTCCAAAGTTCGTTCAGAAAGGGATTGAGCACTTCATCACAATCAAGTCACGACAATTCTTTGATTGACTCGGAATATCAATGTCTTTTATCGAAATGCCGCCAATGTCGATGAAGGAATAAACATTAATGCCCAATTTCTACCTGCCCTAAGAAAATTGGAGGTACGTGAGGACGAATTATTTCTTTCTGCCAGTCAAGAACACACAAAATCAATAAAATAAATATAAAAACTGTTAAGTACATTAATTGTTTTAAAATCTTAATTTTCTAGAAAACATTTGAGAGTACTTTGAGAAAACAAAGTTGTACTTACGAATATTGAAATCTGTCGAAGAATGGTCAGAATCAAATATTGGAAAATTCAAAAATTGTTTAAACAATTTATCATGAATGTTATTTATTTATTATGAATAAATCAGATGTTTAAACAAATAAAAATTGCCTAAACAACACCAATTTGCTTAAACATTCTAGAGTATTGTTTAGAAACAAGTTAGTACCTACAAATATTCACATCTGCATAAAAATGGCGAAAATTAAATACTTGAATTGTTTAAACAATTAAGAGTTGTATTAAAAACAAATAAGTACTTACAAAAATTTAAATTTGCCTAGAAAATCCATTACATTCTCGACTCGTATGGATGAATCAGATGTTTGATAAAATGAAAGTTGTTTAAATAATTTCAATTTGCTTAAACATTATAGAGTATTGTTCAGAAACAAATTAGTACCTACAAATATTCGCATCTGCAGGAAAATGGCGAAAATCAAATATTTAGAAAATATGAAATTGTTTAAACAACTCAAGTTTGTTTAAAAAGTTTAAGTTTTTTTGAACGATAAATATTAAAAACAAATAAGTACTTACAAAAATTGACATTCGTCCAGAAAATCCATTACATTCTCGACTCATATGAATAGATCAGAAGTTTAAGAGAATATAAATATTTAAAAAATTTTTAAATTGCCTCAAAAATTACTGGTTATTGTCAGATTACCGACTTATGATAATTAATGGGAGAAAAATTCAAAAAGCGTTAATAAACCTCAATATTAGATCAAATTCGTGTTTGGCGTTTATGAGGTTTCTTAAGGGACCTATAAGAGTAGCATAAAAAAACTCAACTTTAAAATTTATGACTGATATTTATTCTTTGATGAATTCTGAACAACATATTGCAAGGCGGAATGATTTCCAAGATTTCATGGCTTTGAAATCTTACATTAACAAAAAACTGCTTTGACCCTATAAGAAACTTGTATTAAACTTTTTAATACGTTAAGGAGGGCCTTCTAAACAGGTTTCTCTAAAGAGGGGTTACAATTTTCTATTCTGAAAGTTTGTATATATTTGTAGATACACGCAGGTACGAACTAACCTCACGTGTATATATGGAAGCGCGTTAGTCTCTATACGTACTCACCTCAAGTGATGTTGTCACGTCTGGGAGGTATGATCGTATTACTCTTTTTTGGCATCCATACCTCCCAGATATCATCGTGATCTGACAATCAAGTCATGATCAGAGAATTAAGCTAATTCGGAATATCATAAGTGCGGATCTTGGACTAGAGCATAGAGAGGACTTAGACATAAACACCTTTATTTAATATTGCATATATTTTAAAATATTTGGCTTACAATAAGTCATTTACACTATTGTTATTTATTATAGTTAATCGTTTTAGAGATATCTTGGTGAATTTTTTATTCAACAATATTTTTTCTCAATGACAAAAATCTTCCATTAACTTTAATTCGGGGGGGGGGGGGGTAGGAATAAAGTGTCACAGCTCCCCTGTAAATCCGCTGGTGAGAAATTGCTGTGAAAAATGGGAATTTTTCGTGGAAATTGCTTCAGAATCTCAACTTAAGGATAAGAGATATTTCCCCAAAAATTTTGTGTAATTTTGACCAATGTCGATCCAAGAGATGTCCTAAATATTTTGTTAACATGTTTTGCTGTTCACGGACAATGCGTCTCTGTTGTTGATAAATATTATAATAAACGAATTAACATTAACAGTAATGTTCGTTTCCAATCTGCTTATTAATCTTTGATACGAAAAACTTTTTCTCCCTTGAGATTCTTGCGTATGATCACCTACTGTTTACTGCAGGATAATATACAACTCATTTTCCACAAACATGGAAGCCTTTCACAGCCATGATTTTGAAGATATCTTTGGTAACTCTTCTTCATCAGGCTTCTTCATGATCAACCATTGATTAACTAGAGGTTCATAAACACTTAATTTTCCGCTGACACAAAAGCCTTTCACGGCCACAATTTTAAGGGCATTTCTGATAAATTTTTCCATGCTTCTTTCGCTATCTCAATTACAATAGTCTAGAGTCGTTTTGGCTTTCCAAATCAGTTTCTCATTGCTTACATGAATGATTATAAATAATTCAGGTGTATGACCATAAGCATCCGGTTCAAAATTTGGCATAAAATGTTTTGCTTTGGGTCAAAGAATGAAAAAATTAAAAAATATTGCTTAAGACAAGTGAAAAATAGATTATTTATTTGCCTGCATTTACAAAAGTATATTTGTGTTGGAATGCGTACGGGTGTTTTCTTGATACCTTTAACTTTCATGTCATTGACCAATATATTAGTTCGAGAGAAAAAAACTTTTTACTTTCAGAATATTCATAAGCATAATAAACTTTATACTGGACACAAATTATAATTTAACAACAATCAACAGCAAGTCAATATAAAAACATTGAATATGCAATATGTCCTCCTTCTGTGGTTTCTATGATTTCAAATTTTATATTACTAGAATTTTAAAGAATTAGCAGTTTTTCAATGACAGATTTTCTGTCGCTCGTGTAATAGAACCCATTTTTGTAAAATTATTGCTAAAATTGTTTAGTGTAAAACTTACTGTTCCAAGCACATTATTTTCAGACCTTCAGTAGTTATTCTGTTTAAATAAATTTGTCTTTAATTTTATGCCTAATAAATAATACGTGAACTTATGAAGCGATACACGATGTACAAGTGAAAATGACGCTTGTGTATATTTAATAGACGTAAATTTTAGAGCACGTATCGAAATTGACGAAAATAGCATTCCGCCTAGTGTGCTCGTGAAAATTCAATGTTTTTATTATGTATGGAACGGAGGAAAATATTAAAGAAAAAAGGGACCAGATAAGGCAAAAGGATAAGAAGATGAAAAGGAACGGAAAGAAAGGTTGAAGAAGGCACAGGAATACCGACATATGTAGTAGATTCGAATAAATTAATCACTCAATTTATTTGGAAACAATACTGTACATTTCTAGTTAATAACTGCTTTTTGTAATTAATAATTTATTACATTTTTAAATGCGAATTAATGCCTCACAAATTTTGAAAAATTCGTTTTCAAATAATAGTTTAACTTTTAATTATTTAACTAGGGTGTGTATTCGACCGGGAAAACCAGGAAATGATCGGGAATTTTGTTCACCAGGAGAAAACCGTAAATCTGATTTAGTGACCGGGTTTTTTTTCTCGAATGTACTAAAATGCATATAAAAAGGGGTTTCTGATATGTATGTTATCTCAGTTTTTGCAGCCATGAGAGATCACGAAGCATTGAACTGTTTCATCCAAATATTCAAAAAAATAGCTTTTAGCAGATTTGTAATATTCCTTGAATCTGTGAACGTAAATTAAGTAAAACGTTTTAAAACATAATACACTATTGTTCGAAGTTTGAATTTAACTGTTCAATATTCAGACATTTAAAACTAAGAACCTTCAAAATTGGACAATTTTTAACCAAAATAATTTAAAACTAAAAATTAACGCTATGAAACTTCGAAAATTCCTTTTTTTCTAAATTTTTAATTTACAAGTTTCAAATTGAGCAATATCCATTCGGTAACTTTCTAAATCTTACTATTTGGAATTTGGAACGTTTAAACTAAAGAATGGTAAGGCTGCTGGTATGGATGGCATCACCGCTGAAATGTTTAAGAGCGGTGGCGGATATTTGTTTGTGTGGCTGAGCGAATTTATGATTGTGTGGCTGAGCGAATTTATGAATACGTGTGCTATGCATGGTGAAGTTTCAAATGATTGGAAAAAGGCGATAATCGTCCCAATGTACAAAGGAAAGGGTGATAAGAGCGACTGTGCTAATTATAGGGCGATTGGCCTACTAAGTACCGTGGGCAAAATATTTACCAAAATACTGATTGAGAAGGTCATGGAAGTAACAAAAGAAAGAATCTGGGAAGTTCAATGTGGATTTATGCCAAAAAGATCATGTGCGGATCAGATATTCAGCTTGAGACAGATCATAGAAAAGAGTTTAAGGGTACACAAAAGAGTTTTCTGTGCATTTGTTGATCTTGCAAAAACTTTCGATAAGGTGAATATATCTAAACTTTGGGAAGCCATGAAAGAATGTGGAGTGAAGGGTTGACTTCTAAGAGCAATAAAAACAATATACAATAGTAGTCAATCAAATGTAAGAGTGAATGGACAATTGAGCGATTGGTTTAATATAAAGCAGGACGTTAGGCAAGACTGCGTTATTTCCTCCTGGATGTTTAATATATACATGGAAAAATGTCTAAGAATGGACGCCTGTAAATGAAGAAGGTGTTGAATTTGGGACAGTGAAAGTACGAAGACTGGCATTTGCAGATGATAAGATTGTTACAGCGGAATCAGCCGATGATTTGCAGAGAATGATGAGCAGACTGGATACCAGCATAAAGAGTATGGATCTCAAGATTAACGCAAAAAAAAATCATCGTTCCTGAAAAAAAGGGTGAGAAAATATTATGCAACATTGCCTTAAACGAAGAGAGGTTAGAACAAGTTGATGAGTTCGTGTATCTTGGAAGCTTATTTACTGCTGACGGAAGGATTGATGCAGAGATTTCCAGA